>CAJNDV010035163.1:0-28526 GCA_905221635.1 Symbiodinium sp. CCMP2456
CATGCATGCATGCATGCAGGCAGGCGTACATGCAGACATACATACATACATACACACACACACACATATATATATATATATATACACATGTATACATATATATATATATACACATGCGTGCATATGCACATGCTTGCAGGAATGCATGCACGAAGAGAGACCGACAGCAACAGACAGAGAGAGAGAGAGAGACAGAGTGAGATTGAGATTGAGATTGAGATTGTAGGAGAGAGAGAGAGAGAGAGCGAGACAAGTACAAACCACAAGAACAAATAGCACCTTGAAACAACGAAAGAGACACATAGCGAGATGACTTAAGAAATTAAAACATAACCCATGCCAGGTAGATTTCAAACAGTGAAAGCACCGCCACGACCGACCATGACGACCAGTTTTGCCACGATTAGTAGGACCACGACCACCATGGCGACCGCCATGACCAGGACGACCACAAGGAGACCACCGGTAGACAACGAGGAAACCCACCAGGAGAACCACTCGCTTTCCCCAAGTACTGGAGATGGTGCAAGTAGCATGCCGGATCTTCCTGTAAATGGCAGGACGCGAAGAGAAATTATGCATTGCACCACACCGAGAGCCGTGCGCCGGGATAAGGCGACGCAGGGACCATCTTTGCAAGGATATCCTAACCAATTCTCCTTACTCCCAACTTAAGATCCCCACAATGCTACCTCTCTGTTGTGGGAATAAAGAAAGAACGAAAGAAGTGCATAAGCAATAACATAAACAACTGAAGAAATGAGGAACGACAGAAATGACAACAGAAAAGAAGCAGCAGGTTGTTTGTGTCAGTGAGAGCGAAAGGGACAGGCAGTAGGTTAGTAGGTATCGCCAAGCTGGCTCTCAAGGGCTTGGCTCGGCCTTGAGGCTTCGGCCTCCTAAGGAAAAGATCTCCAGATGTCCGAACCGATGGTTACCGAACAGCAGATGCTTCTACTGGCGAACTTTCGTGGACATGCTGGACGAAAACCCCAAACCCGCAAATCATCCCTAAATCGACCATGGAGTGAACCTTGCCCAGGGAATTCATGCTGATGTTCTGGAGCTCCATGAGTCCACCTCCCAAAGAGTTTTCGAACTAATGCTACTACTCTTATACTATAGTAGCACTGGTTCTGGAACGAATACGATACATATAGGGGTATGGAGAATTTGGGCCTCAACGGTTTCTGGTTCCAGGCGTCTTCGGCTGAAAGGCATGGCTTCTCAGCTGCCCAACTGACCTTCAGGACGTGTTTCTAGCGTGCAAGCTAGTAAGTAACCTACTATATAGGGTACTAGAGCCCCTAAGGCCCTATTATAGTAGGTACCGGGGGGGTTTCTAGTTGCATTTTTGCGGAGCACACAGGCTTGAGACTTTCGGAATCGAATCCATTCCAGGGTTTTCCAAGACCAATGGCCCACCGTTGTGTGGTCAAGGTCCCTCAGAGTCCCTCGTATCCGTGGTCGTCGAGATTCATGTAGGGGCCGTAATAATTCGAATAGGGTTTTGGGGGTTCCTTATAATAATCATAGTCTAATGTACCCCAAACCCTATTCTAACTATTAAGGCCCCTATATGAACCCTACCTATAGTCACCATTGTAGTTCCTTTTTTGGGTTACCTTTTACAACCCTTAATCTATAATTGGTTAAACCAAAAAGAGGAACTACAATGGAGACTACCGGTAAACCCTAAAGCGCAGCTGTGCACTCTGCCGGCCTAGGATCTCCGCAGGAGGAGCTTCCAGGCCTCGGCGAATACGCTGGGCTTCGACCGCGCCGTCACAGCTTTGCGACGACAATAGTATAGCGTCCTTACTAATGATAGGGTTTTAAAGGCCCCTTTATCATATAATCATAATCAGGAACCCCCCAAATAGTATTGGTAATGATTAATGCCCCTATATACATATACATTTATTTATTTAATCCTCTATATATATATATATATTATATCCAATAACAGAGTCAGCCCTGTGAGCCAGCTCACAGTCCCAGAAGCTTGCGATCAGCCTGATGTGATGCTCGTAGCAGCAGTCCACCAGCAAAGTGAAGCGCCTTGCCTGCTTTGGGTTTAGGGTTTAGGGTTTAGGGTTTAGGCGCCTGTTTCAGGGATTTTTGGGCCTGCTGTGATCATTTGCATGGTGCACTTCTGCACCACTGCCGGCCACAGTCTACTCCATGTATCTGCCATGCATCGCTCCATTCAGACCACTGCCATGTTCCCTGATGTGCTAACAACCTTGATTCTCCACACTCTATGCATCTGACGGCAAAAGCAAACTCGGCCTCGTTGTGTTGGTCTACTGTAAGCCGCGGAACGGCATCCAGCAAAATGGTGTGGAACCTCCCTCGGCTAGGGGTCAGTGTCTCTCACGCTATCATTGCCAGGAAAGCTAGCACAACACCTGATATCGCAGAGTGGAGGTATGACATACCTCAAGAAGCTGAACTCTCACCATGCCTGGAAATGGCAGCATGTGAGAAACGGAACTTTACAAGTAGGCAAGGCACCACAAATCGCATTGTAGTCGTCCGCAGCCAGGTGGCTTACACAAAGATCCTCCAGGCTGTTCGGATGCTACCGCAGCAACACTCCACTGAAGAAGTATGCCCATGGGGACACAAGAGAGGTCTCGAAACCTGGAGTCTCACGTACAACGCCTCTTATGCAAGTCAGCTCTGCTGGTGTCCTCGAAGGAAAACCGTGCCAAGCCTGCCGCGGCTTCATAGGCTCTGCTTTAGGGGGTTTATGGTCGCTGTGCGTTCGATTTTTGGTACAGAGTAGACAGAAACTTCACTTAGCACTGCAATGCCCTTGAGGGCAGCAACTCAATCCCTGCATATGCCTCTGCCAGCCAAGTTCTCCGATGGAGTAGATATTCTAAACCCTGAACCCCTAAACCCTAAACCCTTACAAGGTATATTCTTTGGATACTGAAGGTTTCAATTCCGAAGGTCACATCCGAGGCCGCCCAGCTATGAACTTTTCACGGCGCGGGTTGCGAGTTTGGTGAAAACACAAAATTGATGGCGGACCCTAACCCCCCAGGTACCTACTATATAGGGCCTTAGGGGCTCTAGTACCCTATATAGTAGGTACCTGGGGGGTTAGGGGGAGCTCATGACGATAATCTCAACAATCTCGGGTGGTCTGGCTGTCGAGACGGCACGGGCCTAAAAACCTGAGCGCCAAAAGCTCTGGGAAGCTCTTGTCCCAAGCACTGTGGGAGTTTCCGAAAACAAGGGGTACCTTATTTCAGGGTCCTTATAACAAGGACCCTACTGAAACTATTTAGGGTCCTATATCAGGATCCCCTATATTGGGAAACCCCCATGTGGGAAGGTTTGGGGCCCCTATACCCAGACCCCCAAAAGGATCTAAAACATAGATCCCCTAATTAGGGACCCTACCTACTAAAGGGTACTTTATAGGAACCCCCTTAGGGGATCTCTTTCTTAGATCCATTTGGGGGTCTGGGATAGTGAGCCTCCGCAAGGCGAGATAGATGGGACAGGCAGCATGCGGCCATAGGCGACCTGAGGAAAAGGTCGAGGGTATTCAGACGGGTAGTTGTCAAAATTATGGTCCCTTTTGGGGTACCCTAAATACTAGGTGCCGTATTATAATAAGGACCCAAAAAGGGACCATAATTTTGACAACCACCCAGATGGACTAGTGACTAGTGGAAGTTTTCTGTGGGGATGGCGAGTTGGGAGCTTAGGGTCTCCAAACGCACAGGCCCAAACTAAACGGTTGCAATATGTGCAGCTTTCAAAGAAATGCTTAGCTGCATATCTCTACGTGAGAAGACTACGAGCATCGGTGCTTTGGAGGTCTTCTCACCTGCACTTGCCCCTGGCGGCCCGTCGTGCCCGTGAGCCGCTGGAACCTGGGTTACGGAGCTGGGTGCAGGGCTGGAAGACGAGCTGCATAGATGGGGGTTTCCGAAAATAGGGGACCCTAAGATAATACCCTAAATAGTAGGATCCTTATTATAAGGACCCCTAAATACGGTACCCCTTATTTTCGGAAACTCCCAGATTCTTTGGGGCATCAGGGTTCAAGGCTTCAGGCATTGGGGTGCCGCGGACTTGCAGATCTCGGTGCTCTGGGAATTGCAATGGCTCAGGCTTTCAACGATACATGTGCCGAGTGAAAGGCAACAACAAGGCAGTCTAGGTATTGTCGAAGACTTCTGCAAAAAGCCTAGAAACATGTTTGAAGTTCTCAACCCTAAGATAGGCAAGGCGTCTTGCAGCAGAAGGGCCATTGATCAACAAAGGCTGCTTGTTGCGGCCAGCAGAAGACCCCTGGCTGCTCCACTGGGATCTGTTCTGGCTTGAGTCGGCTCTGCAATGTAGGGGTCTATATACTAGCAATTAGGGCTTTGAACTATTCGGGCTTCTATATTGCCCTTAGACTAGTAGGGTTTTAAATTCCCGAAGGGTCCATGTACCCAAATCGTAGAACAGTGGCCCTAAAGTACCCATATAGGGACTACATTAAGGCCAAAGTATATACTATTTGGGTACATGGGCCCTTAGGGATTCTTAAAAAAGACCTCGGATCAGCCTTGCCTGCATCCGGGCTGCTCTCGTACTGCACAGCACGGTAGTCTGTGCCACTCCTAAGTTGCGCTTCCAATTCGGCTGCCTTTCTTTCTATGCACATCTATTTCTAGAGGTATGTGCGCGCAAAGACTGACATAAACATACAGATAAACGTACATACAAAGATGAGGTCGGTACATACAAATACAATTCCTGTGCACACTAGACTAGACAATGTAACTATGCACGACATGTTGTACAAGTTTTGCGTGGCTGCATGTGGACCTTTTACTGCTTGCTCCTTGCAGGCCAGTATCTGCATGTGATGCACTTTACAGTGCTCTCGAAGCAAGTCCAGGAAAGGTGGCAGGTAGACTTGCCTCAGCAGGGCCTATGCAGACTCCAAGAGCTCTCAATTGAGCAACCAACCTCCAAGCAAGCCTTGCGAGTGAAGCCAAGCCTTCAAAACCGGCTGAAGCTTGTAAACGGCCTCTGCCGGCTTGCGGAAACGAGTCGGATGAACCCTAAACCCTAAACCCTAAACCGCTTGCTTTCTCCACTTCCCTGAGCCTAGCCTCGAACGACAAACAACTTCTCGACGAAGAAGAGCAGTGCCGAAGGCAGAGGCTTAACTGTTGCACAGGAAAGCAAGCCAAGGTGCCGATTTAGGCCGTCACTGTAGAGATCCTGATGGGGCCATCCGCACATCCACAAAAATCACGAACGACTATGCGGAGTTTTGTATCAATTAAGGGTTTAGTCTGGGGTTCCTTCAATGCACTACTTTGCACCATTCGCCAGAAGCAGCTTGTGTGGAACAGGGGTCATCAGAAATCATCTCACTCAGTCCCAGGCGCAAGATTTGGAAGCCCTCTGAACCACAAATCCTACTCAGCACACGATTTTCCACACCCCTATTGCGAAGCCCTCTGCCCTAAACTAAACTACCCTAAACCCTAAACCCTAAACTAAGCTACCCTAAACCCTAAACCCTAAACTATACTACCCTAAGCTACCCTAAAGCAAACCCCACCCTGAACCTGACCAGGATGAAGGCCTCCGGTGCTCGATTGGATGTTGCGATGACCGTCACCCCCCGCCTCGCGGCCCGGCCGCGGGGAACCGGAGCTCGGGGTTTATCAATCCAAAAGCGGGTCCATGTACCCAAGGGGTATATTATAACTGTAAACCCTAAACCCTAAACCGTGTTATATATTTTGGGGTATGATACTTTCCTGGGGATCCAACACCCTGCCGTTTGATGGGTTCTACCCTCTTATAATTAAGGGGTCACAACCTACTATTTGGTAGGGTTTGGAGTCACAGGTTGGCCTTAAAGATGTCCCTATATCGGTACTTGGGGGGCCAAAGCATTATGCACCACTTGCGCACATGGACCCTGAGGGAATGGTCTTTAGGGATCGGGATTACTGGAAAGCTCGGGGTTTAGGTTAGACTGCCCAGGGTTTGGGGCGTTTCTAGGGATTTGCTGCGCTGCTCAAGCAGAGCCAGTTGCCGAAGGATCAGAGGCAACAAAACATAGGTAAACAGTTGGAACAACAATCAACACATCTCATGACCGAATATCGTTGGCAGGTCTGTTCACATTTTAGTTTGGACTATGGTACCAACGTCTCTGTCAAACAAATTGATCGCGGCTTTCTCGGGATTCACTAAAGGATCTAAGCCTAAACCCTAAACCCTAAACCCTAAAACCCATCCTGATCTGCAAACCCAAAGATCTCACAGCAAAGCTTCGCCTGAACAGCGCGTTGAAGAGAGGCAGCAGAATGCAGCAATCCTGCGGCAGTTGTACCGTTCGTTGCCTGGTAATGTAGAGGCCTTAATAATTAGAATAGGGTTTTGGGGTCCATTATACTATAATTAATAAGGAACCCCTCAGAGTAATATAGGTAATTTAGGCCCCTACATTAGATGGTGCACTGATGGGCACAGGAACCTGAGCTCAGTTCGTCGTGCAAGTCTTGATAAATGCCAGGCGTTGTGCAAGACCCTGGTCCTGGATCGTGGTGACGGCCTGAAGTGTGGCATATGGGGGTTTCCGAAAATAGGGGACATCAATATAGTACCCTAAATAGTAGCATCCTTATTTTAAGGACCCCAAAATAAGGTACCCCTTATTTTCGGAAGCTCCCATATCTTCCCAGCGGCTGGCTGGACGGTTGAACCGCACCCGAACTATGAACAGAACATGGCGCAAATCACCAAACCCCACTCTTTAAACCTCTGCCCTACCCGTAGGCCCCATAGTAGTTCCTTTTTGAGGTTACCTTATAGGATTCTAGACATGAACCCCAAAAAGGAACTACTTTAGGGCCTATGGGTATATACGTGACCGATGCCCTGGCTGTGGCTTTGGCTGGGCCATCTGGCGGATGGAATCACAGAGTGCGCAACCGACTGAGCTCCCTACAAACTCGTCAAAGCAAAGCCTCGGAAGTCCATGGACGTCACCGTCGTTATTTGCGACATGCTAACAGGGATAACACCACTTTCTCCTGCTCTTGCCCTTTTTGGCTCAGAGTTATCCCCTTATTACTATAGTCATTCACCCTCTGCAGTATATATATATATATATATATATACATACATACATACACATGTACATACATGTATATATGTAACACACACACACACAAACTGACACCAGGTGCCTGGCCTCGATCGTCTTCGGCACCAGCTCAAACACAAACCGTCAAATGCCAACTTGCAACCAGTTGCCATTCGCAAACCTGAAGCCTCATCCTAAAGCCCCAACCCTAACCCTCCAGTTACTTACTATAGAGGGTACTAGAGCCCCTAGGGCCCTATATAGTAGGTACCTGGAGGCTCCTGGAGGGTTAGGGCAATACTTTCAAGACAATCTAAAGCATAACTCTCGGACAAGATGCACGTCCACACTCGCGGCGATGCGCTCGCCGGCACGCTGGACACCGAGTCCAGTTTGGACTCCCTGCTCGTCCTGCTGAAAACATCCTTTCAAACCCTGGAAGCATTCAAAGACTCGGCCTGTACGGACAACAACTCATGATGTGACGATGAAGATGCCTGTGTGGTGATCAGTTCTCGCACTATATTATCACGGACATTCTCACCATGTTGTTGCCCTTGATTTTGTCATTCTTGCTTTGAGAAGCGCAAAACTGCCATTGAAGCCTTGCACTTCATCAGTATTTATCGAGGGCACGGTGCCCCAATGCCTTGGGGCCTTGCTTGGGGGATTTAGGGTGTAGGGTGAGCTGAGCCTTTTTCGACCCGAAGGTTACACACAAATTCAAGAGCCGAACTCCTTGTGGAAGAATCGTATATGAACAGCTTCAATAGCAGACAGCCAAAGAACAAGGCTGCATGTGACAATCTCTTGATGTGTGCAGTCTGTAGTCCTCTTTCTTGATCTGATGCAGGAGGCGTTGCACGTCGTAGAGGAACTCATGGAAATGCTTCCTTCCAGCTCCCACCCACGGATTTCTGTTTGGAGCGGTTGGTTCAGAAGAAGCTTTGCCGAGCTGTGCGATTTCAGAAGCTGCAGCTTAAGCTGCAACAGTCTGACTTTCCTCTGTTGCATGGCATCAACCATCGAGGGACAGTCTGAAAAGCCCGGTCATGGCATATAATGAATAGCACTGTCAAGCTGAGCGGTGTCGGAGCACCCGAACGATTCACATGGGGCCAATTGCAGCCTAGTTGGCAGCTCCCAAGTTAAGAGCAAATGTCGGGAGCCTTAACTCAAGCATGTTGAAGCTTCCAGCATTCAAGCCTCTGCACGCGCAGGGCAGCGTTATCTTGCAGGGAGGAGTGGAAAATGTCCATCGACATGGTCTTGCCACAGCCCACACTGCCGTACCTTTCGCCAGGTGTGGGGTAGGGTTGCGCGGCATGAGACTTCTTGAAAGAGGAGACAGTACCTGTGTAACCTGTTCGACATTTCGGAAGCATGTCAAAATTCTTAGACCCGTAGTGCACCACATTGTGTAGACCCAAAAGCAATTTTTGGGCCCGGGGTGCAAGTAGAGCCCACGAGCTGTCCGCTTGGCCGCACCGAAGAAAATCGCGTTCAAGATCTGCAGAACCCTCCTGCAGCGGGGGGAAAGAGGACAGGATCGATCGCGTTTGGGCAAAGATCATGCATCGTTCAGATCGGACGCCCTGACGGCTGAAGAGAAAGAGGCATCCGTGTCTTTGTTCAAGCCCAGTGCTAAGCAGAAATGTGTGCATACAGTCGAGGCTCCATGTCTGTCCCCGCGACATGTAGCCGCTCATCACAGCCCGCTTAGTCTTGCGGGTTCGAAAAAACTTGTTCCCATCGTCGCAACCCTTCATCTGACCGTAAACCCGAACTCAAAATCCCCAAGTCCTAAACCCAAAACCTAAATGTTGAACCCGTTCCTCCCCTCTTAGGCGCCTCTGCTCTTCGTCTTCCCTCAGCTTCCCTGAGGCGACCAAGGACTCGTACAGCGCCAGAGGCCCTGGTTGACACTGATGCGTTTGAGGGTTGTAGGGTTTAGGGTTCAGGGTTTAGGGCCTAAGTTCGATCTGGGCTTGGGGATTTCAAGCTTGGAGATAACAACATGCGGTACCTGTCAGCAGTTTTTGCCAACACGGCCTGATGCGGCCTATGCATGCTTCTCTATCAGGCTCTAGCATGGTAAATCCTGCGTGCACATGATGGTAGGAACGACAAATAGACAAACAGATAGACAGATATAGAGAGGAAGATAGACAGATAGATAGATAGATAGATAGATGGAGGGCCAGCCTTACATATGTATCTAGACACTTATCGACACTTGGATAGGTAGACGAGACGGACAGACAGACAGACAGACAGACAGACAGACAGACAGACAGACAGACAGACAGACAGACAGAGACAAACAGATAAATTGTTGGATCGACAGATCGATAGATAGATGGATAGAACGATAGACTGATAGACAGATAGGTAGGTAAACAGATAGTTAGATGGACAGGTAAATCGAAAGATCGGTCATTAGACCGATGGACATCTCGCCGAGTAGAACGATAGATAGTTCGATCGATAGATATGTTAGTCGTATCGACAGATAGACAGTCAGACAGATAGATAGATAGATGGGCAGATAGATGGCCAAAGACAAATAGGCAGATAGAAAGACTGATAAACAATGGAGATCAAGAAATGCAAAGATACATAGACACAAGCAGGTAGATAGATAGATAGATAGATAGATAGATAGATAGATAGATCGAGCGATCGATAGGTAGGTAGAGAGAATGAAAGGTAAATATACAGGTAGATAGATATAATAAACAAAGAGATAGATCGATAGACAGCCAGACAGATAGGCAGTGCGGGCGCGTGCGTCGTGTCCGCGCACGAGCGCGTACTTTCGCATGCATGCAACATGCAGCCTAACCTAGGGCCCTTAATAACTAGAATTGGGGATTTTTGGGTATAGCAGACTATACATATTATATATATATATATATATCCCTAAATGCTAAACCCTAAACCCTATATTATGAAGGCCCCTACATTAGCACTGAACATGGGTGGCTCGCCGGCCTTGGCTTTGCCCCAAAGCGGCAGAGCCCTGAGAGCGGAAGCTTCATGCAGGGATCCTAATACGGGGTTTAGGGTTTAGGGTTTAGGTTTTGGGGGGTTTTAGGGTTTAGCGTTTAGGGTTTAGGGGTTCAGGGTTTAGGGGTTTAGGGGTTTGGGTTTAGGCGTTTAGGGTTTAGGGTTTAAGGTTCAATTTTCAAGATTCAGGTCAGCTGGCTATACCCAGCATGACAGGGGGATGGAATCTTGACTTTTTTCAGCTTGCCTCTGCTGACCCTCTCGTGTATCTGCCGAATGAGAATGCAGGGCCCACTGACTCGAAGAAGCGGCTCAGGATGTCAGGATCTGCGTAATTCGGTTTAGGGTTTACAGGGTGGTTGTCGTTATTGCCGTTGTCGTTGTGATCTGCAACAAGCGACAAATTCGCAACATGAAAAGCCTTCTCCACGTGGAACTTCAGCTTTGACTCCGGCGACGCGATTCTGTTGGTGGAGGTGGCCAATCCTCCAAGTGCATTACTGACTGCACATGTCTTGATTCAAACTACGGTCATCGTCGGTTGTGACATATGCTGTCTCGCTGTTGTTTTAGTGATGCTGGTGGCTGTTCTTGCAGCAGACCTGCGACCCTGAACTCAACTCAGAATCCGACTGCCAGACCCTTGACTCGACCCTGCAGGCATGATGAGCTTTGCCAGAATGGCTGAGCCCCAACAACAGCTCGCAGATAGGAAGGCAGGCCTCGAACAAAGCTCGGCACCGACCTCAATATAGCATCGAAATACTTCGGGCACATGAAAAATTGTGTGGAGCCTGGTCTGCAAAGCATGCCCCGGAATGCACCCTCTGTATATGGGCCAGTTTGACAAGGTCCCTCTTATCTGCAGAAAATAATCTGCAGAATTGAATAGTAGATAATAGGGACTCAACCACCTGGATTGCACATATCTGGGCCATAGCTAAACCCCTTTCCGGTTCCACGGGGTTTCGAGCCTCTGGCACCCGAAGCCACAGGGTCATACCCTTCGAAGCACAAGCTCTCGTTGACGTCGGCTGAAACATTTCCCCAAGGCTACAGGCTAATGACACTTGCTTCGCAACCTGAGACCAGGGCTCTGAGATCTTAGTTCCTCCATGCTTCCACCACTCCCCAGCGACCCCTCCACGCCTCAGAACCACAGAATTTAATGTTTAGGGCCTTTTGGGTTTAGGGTTTGGTGATCGAAGAGTTGCAGCCCCAAGGTCCCGGCCGATTGGACCATAGCCGGTGCCAGCCCATCACACACCTGAATGAAAGCTGGAGGAGAGAGCGGGGCGGGCACAAACAACATCAAACAACGAAGTCTGTCCTAGGAAGGTGCATGTTTAGATAGGTGGCATCACTGTGTTACAAAGGTTAACTACTACGCTTACGAAAGCATGAATGAACTCATGTCGTCGTAAAGGAGCACCAGGAGCAGCAGCTGTGACCACATTGCACTTAGCATCTTTCGGCCGCTTAGCTCCAAAGGAAGGACGTTGGGAACGCACAATGCTCAGATTTCCACCCCGGCTCCATTGTTAAGTGGACAGGTTGGTTTAATCCAGCATGGGACGAGCCAAACTACCATTCGATGGGAGCTCCAATTTTGTAAGTTTAGGACGAAGCCGCAATCTGCGATGCAAACCGATCGACGGAACTATCAACTCGAACTGTTTAGGCTATAGAGTTTAGGGTGTAGGGTTTAGTGGCCCCGAAGGCTAGCCGCTAGACTCTACCCATAGGCCCCCCATAGTAGTTCCTTTTTGGGATTACCTTATAGGATTCTATTTATGATCCCCAAAAAGGAACTACTATGGGGCCTATGGGTATAGACCCTTTCACAATCGACACTGCTCGCTGCGGCAGTGACGCTGTGTGGACTTCAGGGCCAGCACGTCGAGGCACAGCGGCTGATATCGCAGTCGGGTATAGTAAATTATATGGTATGTTCTAGTATCTTTTATAGTAGATTGTACTATATAATATAGTAGAGTGTAGTACATTATGTTTGTTGACTCCAAGTATGGCTGTTGATCCCCAAACCCTAGACTTCCCTTTAAACCCATTCCCGTAGGGCGACGGGCTGTCTCTTCTATGCTGGTAGATTTCCAGGCTCGACTCGAGCCAAAACCCACCAGCTACCTGTTTAACGGTGCGTCGGGGGAGTTGAGGAACTCTCTACCGCTTGACTACAGTGGAGGAAACGACTATGCTCTGCTTAGACTGGCAGGGGCATTTAGCAGGTCGAGGTCTCTTTTAAACCGCCGGTGAGCACCAAACGCCCAGTACCAAGCAGTATCCAAATGTGTCTTTTGCAGCTGCGGCTTTATTGTGGCCTTCCAGCGACAAAGCACAAAGGCTCAAATGCCGAACACTACACTGCGGCATGGCAGGCAACATCGCAACTCGTGACTTCCGGTGGAAAGCTTTCCTGATGAAGTCATGTCCGTGAACTCGTCGATACCGATTCCTACAAGACAGCTTTCCTGAACGGACGCTACCTGCTACCTCTGAGGAGTATGATCTTGTGTCCCTCTTGTGGTTTTGGGGGCATTGTGCTAGTCCCCGTTTCTCCGAAGCGATCTTTCAGGGTCCTGAGCATTCGCATGAATCAATGAGCGCCGTCTCTAAAGCAATTTATGCACCTCAGGGCCGTCGGTCAAGATCACGCGACTTTCGCCTGGCATGTGGACTTAGTGGCCGAGTGAAAGTGCCGATGCCACAGACTTCCCGTCCTGGCACCATGTTCTGGCAAGCAAGGAAGTCAGACAGCACTCTCGGAAAACAAATTCAGACTGCAGCAGACAGAGGAACAACGTGCGTAAGTACAAAAGAGGCTGATGGTTAGAGTCCACCATTCCAGACCGATGATTATGGCAGTTCCAATCAGTACTACATACTCACTGGGAACTCGTGCTGAACCCCACTCAGAGCTTTGTTGTGTAGACATCAGTAGAACTCGCGGCGCGTCATAGTTCCTGCTCTAACGACTGTTGGTGTCCAGAACCTTCCCTCGACCAAAGCCGATAGCAAAAACAACGAAGCACGTATATGAGGGTTGCCGAAAATAGGGGACCCAATATAGTACCCTAAATAGTAGGATCATTATCATAAGGACCCCCAAATAAGGTACCCGTTATTTTCGGAAACTCCCATTTTTTCCGAAAAAGCGACCTGAAACCCTGCATGCAGCAACAAGAACAAAGGAACCAGGTTCAATTTCGGTGGGACAAAGCACGACTAGTGGAAAGACCATTGGCAAGTAAGGCTCGTACTTGCATGAATGGCTTTTGACATCTGTATGTAATACATGCATTCATACATACATACATACATACATACATACATACATGCATACATGCATACATGCATACATGCATACATGCATACATGCATACATGCATACATGCATGCATAAATACATACATACATAGACACAAAATGCGTGTGTGTTGGCCACACATCCGTAGTTATGCGCATATACAAACGGCCATATCAGCACTGAATACCACCAAGCCACCTGCTTTTCGCAGGAGCGATGCTGCAGCGAGACCGGGCTCGGCACGGCGCAGGCGCAGGTTTGCGGGCTTGGGCTTGGGGATTAGGAGATCTTGCAGCGTTGCAAGAGGTTGTGGGTTTAGATTTTCTTTCCGGGGATTGCAGTTTCGGTCGCCTGAGGTCTCGTAGAGGCCTCACGCAGCTACACTCAAGTGCATAAACGCTTCGAGCCCCTGAGCCATCATTGGTCCCTCAATCAGACTGTCACCAGTTCGCTTAGGATGCAGGTCGAAGCAGCCAAAGGCCTCGCTCCCGTTGAGTGCTACGAAAATCTTGGGGAAAGCTTGGTGGGCGTCCGGATCCGTGCACAGCCCTTCAGCTAACCATGGACAACGGTCTATGCGCCGGCCATGAACATCGGGCTTTGCATGAAAAGTTGAAATATAAAATGCACCAAAGCTCTCTTCTAAACATTGATTAAATCCCTTATATTATAGAACGATGGGGATGCATAACAAGGCTCGGACCAAGCCACAACCGGCGCCAAGTTCAAGCACAACCTTGGCTTCGCTCCGCTTCGGTGAACTGCAATTATCCGGCTATCACATACTGTTATCATTATAATTTACTCTTATTCCTACTACTGTTTTTACTCCGTTATTGCCATGATGAACCGTATCACTATAACTTACTATTATTCCTACAAGTACTACTGTTCTTTTACTGTACTATTGCTATTATGAGCCGTAAGATTAACTCAGTTGACCTTGTGCCCTTCAAGTTGCTTTCTGTGTCTTGCAACTGCTACGAGAACAGTGCACATCACTCGCGCGCAATGCCTAAACCCTAAACCCTAAACCCTTGCAAAAGCAGAGAAGCAGCCCAGGGCTTTCCTGCCTGCCAGTTGGTTCTGGAGGGGCTGATGTTGAGGCCCTAATAAACTAGAATAGTTTTTTTTTTTTTTTNNAGCCCCTGCAATAGTATAGGTAATTATGTAGGCCCCTATATTACCTAACAGCACATCGCCTCTCAGCCCAAAGAGCGACACCTCAACCCAAACCCCCATCTCTGGATGACCCAACCCTTCCACCCACCACCCCGGGCCACCGGCAGCAGCTTCTGAAAGTAGCTCCGACCTGTGCTTCATTTGGGTAGTTGTCAAAATTATGGTCCCTTTTTGGGTACCCTAAATAATAGGTGCCGTATTATAATAAGGACCCAAAAAGGGACCATAATTTCGACAACCACCCATTTAGGATTCAGGATGTTGCTTGCATGGTGAGCCTTAGTGCCCATAACTCGCATGAAGCAGTCATATTCTGGCCGACATAAGGCCTAGATGCCCAGTACCCTAGGATGAAAAGGGGCTCCCTTTTTGGTATTGGGTACCTTTATGAGGAACCTAGGACTCCAAAAAGGGGAAAAAGGCCACCTGGAGGCCCAGAAGGTAAAGGAGAACTACTGCCCTGAGGTTCTTTAAAAAGGGACCAAATCTAGAGATTTTACAGACAAGGTAGCAGGAGTTTGGTGTCGGCCCTGGGGATGTCTCGCAACGCCTTCGCCTGGTAGACTTTCGGAACAAACAATCCCGAAGGCGCAAGTCGATGGCAAGTGAATTCTGGGAGTACGGATGGAGTCATGTATGATGAGCACCTGTGCCTGCTCGGCTTTTCCGCCGAGTAATTAGGCTGTTTGAGGCTAGGAACGGAAATGTGCAGACATGGATCAGATGATTGCTACTGCCGATCTCTTTCTGCTCAGTGCTGTGAACTCATACATGCCTTCTTCGAAGCTGCGACGCGAGAAGGATGGCCTGGCGATCCGTCCGGGTATGGGTGGCTTGGGGCTCTCTCTCGGCATTGTGCAGAAATTCAGGCTCGTGGCCAGCTATGAATACATGTTTTTCTTTGCTTCTGAGCCTGGCTACTAAAGTTGCTGTAAATTCTGTCATTAACTGCTGCTACTGTCCCCCCTGCTGTCCTGTACGCGTCTGCCTGCCGAACACAGCGAAGTGTACATGTCGGCCGCATGTAGCAAAAGTCGAACATCCTCGGCTCTAGCCGCAATGAAATTCCATGTGCCCATCTTCCAGCTCATCTCAGAAACCCCGGAGCAATGTTTCCAAGGATTCTCTTTGACAAATAGTGCGCTCTGACATTCGGATGCTACCAAAAACCATAACAAGCAGCAGGGGGAAAGAAGACAAAGAAGCCAAACAGGTCTGCTGCACACCTGGCCACACCATTCCACCTGCTCCAGGTTTGGAGAACAAGCTGCGAAGGTCTGCAGATGAGCCAATGGGTTGAACCACATTTCAAGTCTTCCTGACACAGATTTATTCATAGCTGAGAACTACTCTGAGCGCAGGTGCCCGTCCCAGTCGCTTTCGCTTGGGAGTATTGGCAGGCAAAGGCTTTGAGGCTGGATCTGTTCGCGCCTGTGCCGCCCACACCGGAGCACGGATGCGCGGAGTACGGGAACTCCTGGTGCAGCGTACTGTATAGGGCCATATTTAGAATTTAGAATAGGGTGTTGGGGTACATTCTTCTACCATTATACGGGGACCATAAGGGAATGTTAGCATTCGTCCGACCTTAATGGCCTGCCCGGTTAATGACTCCAAGAGCGCTGAGCACCACAGTGAACCTGGATGATCAGATCCGGCGATGAGCCGTCGGAGCCAGTCGCATACCTCGAACACCCCCTCCCCTCCCCCGGCTGAGCCCGACAGAGTTGGCTTCAGTCTTCGGAGTGCAAGTGTTCATGCCTGATAATGCTTATAAGGCATTCCAGTTTCGAGGAGCTTAGATTCAGGTCTAATGCTTGGGTGTCGCGGGTTGAATCTGTTGAGTCTACCGAGCACAGCAGATCATCAAGAGAAGGGAACACGTTTACGAGGTGATGGCTTGGAGTTGTCCCAGTATGCCCCAAGCCTAGACATCCTGAACCCTTTTTTTTATAGTATATTACATTATAAGATACTAGATAATACTACGTATATGATACTATATCCCTGCAAGCACTCGGAAAAGTTCAGGCTTCCTGGGCCTTGTGGGCTCAAACCTACAAAATCTGGAAGGTCCAAGTCAGATAAGACAGTCCTTGACAGGCCTTGACAAGCTCATCGTCTGATGCTACGGTTCGTGCGGCAAGACGTTTTCTTGTACTGGTTACACCATTCATTGAGTATAAGGACTGTGTACCCTGCACCGGGAAACATAGACTTCATCATCTTCAAGCTTCACGCGCCGGTAGCCCAAATGCCAAGCTGACAGCCCAGGGAGGCGCACGAGCGAGTGACGCGAAGGACTCCATCCTCCCAGGACCTCCAGCATCCACCAGCCAGTTCAAGCACGACGAAGCAGCAGTTGTTGAAGTGCCATCCTAAACCCTACAAATATATATATATATACTCATATGTATGTATATATATATATACACATATACTCATATACATATATATATATACATAAACCCTAAACCGCTTCGGGCTGTCGGGCTTCGGGTTGAGTCGTGCCCGCTGAACCTGACCTACATGTTGCTGAGTGGGTAGCACAGATCCCACAGTTGTGGACAAAAACCTGGCCTGTGAGTGCCTGAAGATGCTGGAAGGCCCCAAAGGGTCCTATGGACCTATACAGTAGGATGTAGGGTTTCTACTCATTAGGTATGACTATTATGGTTTAGAGAAGTATCTCCCATAACAGTACATAGGACCCTTTGGTGGCTTTATGTTGCACTTGGCACACACTGATTCAACAGCGAAGATGGAGGTACAACCCATCGGGCTTCACTATTGCGCCGCCCTCCATTTGCCTGTAGCTTGATAGGACTGAACGCTTCTTCGGCTCCCTGAGCTCCGAACCCTCAGATATCCTAAACCCAAACCCGCATTAAACCCTAAACCCTAAACCCCTAAACCCTAAACCCTAAACCACCGGTCGCGCTCTTGGCCGCCCGGCCGGCTGAGGCAATCACCCCAAGGATGGTCTCCCTCACCTTGCAGGTAAATGCGGGTGCCGGCAATCCCCGTACACAACGACGTGCGAGGTGCTTCAAGGGGGCTTGTGAGGCATCCTTGACACACTTTACCAAGTACAAACATAAATAAATAAATAAACAAAATAAATATATAGATAGATACACATATACATATATATATATATACATATATATATGCACACATATGCAGATACATATGTGTATGTATGTATGTATGTATGTATGTATGTATGTATGTATGTACGTATGTATGTCTGTCTGCATGGATGCATGGCTGGATGAATGAATGAATGGATGGATGGATGGATGGATGGATGGATGGATGTATACACGCACCCATGCCTGTATATGTCGGCCACGGCATTTGGGCAAACCATAACGGATGTCACGCATGACAATGAGGTCCTAGCAATCTGCTGGGAATGCTAGCAGAATGGTGGCAGCGCATGCTTCTGTAACTAGTGTACTATAACAGCATGTAAGGTGTAAGATACTAGAATACAACAGAGTACTTTTAAAAATAAATATAGTATTATACCATAATATTAGTAGTAGCAGAGAGCCACTTTCAGGAGTCTGGGCTTAGGCGTCCGTCCCAGCCTTCAGCTCGTCCCCGGAACTCTTAAGAGGGCAACATCGTGCCACAACGTAACCAGTTTAATATGGGGGCCTTGCTAGTTAGAAAAGGGTTTGCGGGGGTATATTGTACGAGTTAGAATAAGATTGTTTGGGGCATGCTTCATTTCGAACTGCCGGCCTGTGTCGGCTTTTTTCCTGAGCTCTGAGAGGATCTCGTCCGCTTCCGCGAACTCATCATCCTTTCAGGTTTGCAGGCTTCGGCGTTTCGGGCCAGGCTGAGAAGCTCGGGCATGCGTGGAGTAGCTTGAAAAGAATGAAACGAATTGCAAAACATGGGAAATAGGTGGAAACAACAATCTGCACTTTTGCTTCCACTACCCAGTCTCAGAATTGTCATGTTGATATCGCAGCAGCACCGATGCCATGCAACGAGATCCATGTCATCAAGAAGTTCAATCAGAAACTGCAGCGCAAGGAGACGGGAGAGGAGGCCTCCGGCGTTCGGATCATCTTGTCGCCCATGGCAGCATGACCGAAAGCTAACAAACCCAAAGGGGTAAAGGAACATGTCACCGAAGACCAAAGCTAACGAAACCATCCGATAAAGATGTCGTGCATGGCAGGCTATGCTGTGAATACTGGTCACATGATATATCTACATATAGATTTAGATGTGTGGAGAATTCTGCGCAGCCCTATCATTGTGGAGATCTCAAGATATTGCGTCTGAGACATTCAACAAGTCATCCAACATCCATGTGTGTGATGACTGCGAATGAAGCCAATTCTGGGGGATTCAGATTGCAGAATGATGCATCATGTTCATGTTTAGGGTTTAGGGTTTAGGATGCATGAATAGCTCTTTATGCATGAATCAGCTGCATCATGTATCGTGTGCACGCACACAGCGATCAACGCAAACATGCCCCCGGTCGTCTTCATCAACAATGGCATGGATGATGCTCTGCATCATCTGCTTGTAGTCAGGACAAGTCTCAGACTCTCAGAAGTTCAAGATAACCTACACACGACGAGTACCAACGGCTTTTTGGTTGATGCACTGGGCGGGAGCACAGTTAGGTCCCGGGCAACATTTATTTCAACTTAGCTTCTCGGTTCCACCGGAATCCCTGGCCGTGTCAACATCTGGCAACGCACCGTGTTTTGAAGCACAGCGAATCCTTCGGAATTCTCTTTGCCACGCTGACCTGCAGCCTTTAAACCAACATTCCCAATGTCTTAGCTTTAAACTTCTCATGGAGGAGCGGCTGGAGGACGTGAAAGTCGTGCTAGGTGCAAATCGGTGAAACGAGGAAGCGACGAAGATGTTGGAGGAAGGTTGTCTCCTCGGACTCGCACCTAGTTGATTGGGCTGCACTGCGCGAACATCCAGTCGAAGCCTTCAGCCGGCGGGGTACCCGCCATTGAACACCTGACATAACATCGGCACAAGGGAGCTCCATGATATTGGCGCTCTATCATTTCAGGCATTCTATGAGTATTCATGACATTCGTATCTTTACTACCAGCCACCACATGATCTGAGCAGCCAATATCAACTCGCAGCTGGGAGACGATGCCGATGACTCGGTCGGAAATCCTGCTTCAAAGGCCCTGTACTCACACTCAATGATGATGAATTGAACTCCAGATCGCCGACCACCATGAACTACTTGCTAACCACGAGTTAAATACCATCCAAGTATGATGCCGATCAAACCACTGGTCATTGAAGCTCCTCTCTTGCTTTCAATGCACAGATACATTCGGGAAACGCAAGCAAACCTTTAGCTTGAAACTCGCATCTCAAGATTCAAGCCGAACCGCGGCAAGTCAGAACACAAATCGCTCGAACGTCCCAACTGCTGAAATCACAACATCAAAGTAGCTAAAGGTCCCCGAACCCGGAGTATTACCTATACGCCCTTCTAATCCCTGCATAATTGCAGTGTCATTTCCCCCTCCCCAAAAGCCCCTGCTCCAATTTTGAAGGCCCGTAAAATACCTGAGTCTATGAAGCCCTCTGCCAACTATAGGCGCCTATATAATTATCAACACCAGTGTGCGGCTCCCTTCTTCTGCTTATATTATAGTGGACCCCAAAACCCTATTTCAACTATTAAGGCCCCAAAACCCTAAACCCTTATAGTAGCCCTTATAGAACCCTTCAAGGATCCCGTTACAGGAAGCCTATGAAACCCTATTATAACTATTAAGGCCCCTATTCTAATTGTTAAGGCCCCTACTATAGAACCCTATCATAGATCCCTTATAGAACCCCTCAAGGAACCCTTTAAAGGAAGCCTATGAAACCCTATTCTAACTATTATAAGGCCCCTATTCTAATTGCTAAGGCCCCTGCTATAGAACCCTATCATAGATCCCTTATAGAACCCTTTAAGGATTCCTGTCGAGGAGCCCTATTCAGAAAATTAAGGCCCCTACATTATGCAGAGATCTCGACTGACCTTCGACCTCTTCAACCCTTGAACCTTCGAGCGACTCACTGTCTCAATGATTTGCGCAGCGCGTTTTTCAGGCTCTTTCTTCCAACCAGTGGCTGGTGGGTTCAATTCGGGCCTAAGTAGGAGTCTAGAGGTATTGTAGCATTATCTGGGCTGAGACTCAGACATCTCAGTTGCGGGTTTTAGGGCATAGGTCGTGCGGTTGCGCAACTCTCATCTCAAACGACCCGGGCGGAGATAAAGTGTTCCTGCTCCGCAAGTGATAAGGTGTATACCAGTATCTAGTATCCTAAGAAATATAGCGATCCTTAATCAAGTCAAAAAAACCTCCGTTACAGGTAAGATAAGGTTCTGCAAGTTGGACAGCTTGGAGGCGACTTCTATCAACCCGGTGCCTGACAAGAGCAGCCCTTACACATACATACATATATATATATACACGGGTTACCATATATATATATATATAATTATACATATATATATATAGATCATACTTATTTACTCAATTGTTTATGTGTATATACATATATATATATATATACATATATATATATATATACCTTTCCCGAAAAGCCCCAAGCGGTGCCTTCTGAATTCTAATTCTGCGAGGAGTCTCTCAGGACCTTGCACAAAGAGTCTTACGGTTTAGTGTTCTATATGGATGCTCTTGTTGGAAACACTATACTTTGGGTTTTCCCTAGAGTTCTGTCTGAGGGTTTGGGGCCAGTGTCGTTTGGGGGCACTGGGGTTTGGGGTAGGGATTAGCACATTAGGGTTTAGGCGGTTTAGGGTATAAGGTTTGGGGTATAGTAGGTTTTGGGGGCATTGGGTTGAGGGAGTGAGGTTTGACTTGGTGTGACAGCCGTGTAAGTCGAAGCCGACAGGCTTAGGGGTTCTGTAGATTGTGGAATGCGTGGGGCTTAGCATCCCATTGCTGAATGTAGAAGCCTACATAGTTGCCAGCATTGTCCCTTGGGCTTCCTTCTTATACATGTGTTTTAATATACCAGGGAACCCTTTTCTGATTCTCGAGGCCCCTAGATTACGGCTAGGTTCGAATTAAGATCTAAGGATCAACCCTACCTGAAACCCTAAACACAATGATGGAACCCTAAACCCTAAACCCTAAACACCAATGATGGAGAGGCTCTGAGATTAGGCCGAAAGCTCTGCTCTACCGGCTGCGGAGCCTCACGAACTTGGGCCCCAGAACGGCCACAGAAACGCCAGGGTTTAGGGTTCGGGCTTTAGGGTTTAGGGTTCAGGGTGCTGAGCAAGTCAGAGTTTCTAGTATTTTTATGCGGGTCCTAATACCCGAAAGGCAGGATCCTAAACCCCAAAGCTCAAAACTCTAACTATGAGATCCGTCTGCTTATGTGGTGTTTCATCCAACAACATGGAAAATCCTAAACCCAGAGGATCCCTACGTTTCTGTGATCGCTTGAGGGCTTCAGGAACAGGACTCAATGCATTTGGCCAAAGTACCGTGGATTTGCCGAAGGCATCTCCTCTGGCTTCAGATTCGACTTGAGGGCAGTATCAATGCTTATCTGTTCTAGGAAAATCTCGGGTGTTGGATCTAATCGGGGTTTAGCGGGCAGAGAAAATCGATAGCGATACCTCCAAACGGGAATCGAACATCGTAATAAGGAACATGGTCCAGGCCCAGGTACGGTTTATGGCCCAGAGTGACGCTATCATTTGAGGTAAGGTTTCAATGTGGCTCTGTAGAGGGCGTTTACACTACATTTTATAGGTGCTTTTTGCATACAGGTGCCGGGTTTATCTGACGTATGATTCACATTGACGTTCCTATAATATAGCGGCAACAATAATTTCAATAGGGTTTTGGGACCCGTTGTTTTAAATTCTATAATCAGGAGCCCTCGAAATAGTATAGGTAACTATAGAGGGCCCCTACACTAGTTGAGTGCATGCTTGGGGCGTGCTGGTTTCGAGTAGGGAGCGTCAAATGGGTGCTTCCCACATTTAATTCCCGTTGTTCGTTCCCACGACCCTGAGATACGATTAGCTAGTATACATTCATGACAACTTCGACCCCTAAACCCTAAGCCCTAAACCCTAAACACCTAAACACTAAACCTAAAACCTTAAGCCCTAAACCCCTGAACCCCTAAACCCTAGACCCTAAACCCCAAGCCCAAGGGTTTAGGGTTTAGGGGTTCAGGGGTTTAGGGGTTTAGGGCTTAGGGGTTTGGGTTTAGCGTTTAGGGTTTGGGGCCCTAGACCAGCGAAGATGGGAGACTGAGCAAGAGGGGCTCGAATATGAAACGTCAAGATTAGGATGCCTACTATAGTGAGGGATCCTGATTTTTGGAAAGCCCCTGTCACTGCCGAAGCTGAAAAGTCTCCTACGGATTTTCTCTCCGGTTTCGTCCCTCTCACAGGGCAGCCGGGGTCAAGCAGTCCATCTGGCGGAAAAATGATGAACCGCACAGTCTTCAACCCTACAGCCTACGCCGGTTCGGGTCAGGGTCTTGTGTCGCTGCTCAATGTTGTTTTGCTCATTGGCTGTGTCGGGCTCTAAGCAGGGCGTGCATAGAATGATGCTGACCCTGTCGAGTTATCTGACCTGAATGATTTGGGGTTTTCGGTTTTAGGGCTTATAGGGTTTAGGGGTTAAACCCCTGAGTGACAGGAAGCACAGAAGCACGACCCCTAAGCCCCAAACTCGAATCCCCTATGAACCCTGCACCCTCTATAAGAGCTCTGATGATCTTGGCGCACAAACCCGGGCTTGCATCGACACCACGGTCTTTCGACGCACTGTGCCGTGCGATTTAACGGATGGGACCTTCTTACATAGAGCTTAGCGTGTCGAGTTATAGCATGCCTTCCCAGTTCTTCGGGGTCCCTATGACATCCTATGTTGTAGGGTTCTGCTAGGCTGTTCGATGTCGCCACTGACATTTGCAGATGGGCACCTAAGCCCTAAACACTCCGAGCAGGGGTAACAGACAGCGTCATGAAATCGCTGCAGAAGCTTTCGTCGTGGGTGGGGCCTCTGGGCATTAAGCTACATATAAAACTATCTTACCTAAGCCCAAGTACCTTATGATTGGGTACCGTAGTAATCATAAACTCCCCCAAATGTTGACTTACACAAAAAAAAAAGCTACTCTAAGCCCGAGTACCTTATGATTCCTATAGTCCCCATTGCAGGAAATTGGGGCTACTGTATAGGACCCTTAATATAGAATTGGTTAAACCCACAAAAGAAGAACACAACGGGACTACACCCTAAACCCTGAAAGGGATTACAATGGAGACTACACCCTAAACCCCAAAAGCCCTAAACCCTAAAAGGAACTACAATGGAGACTGCACCCTAAACCCTGCTAACCCTGAAGCTTAAACCCGAAACCCTAAACCCTAGAGGGTACAATGGAGACTACACCCTAAACCCCATAAACCTTAAACCCTGAAAGGAACTACAATGGAGACTACACCCTAAACCCTGCAAACCCTGAAGCCTAAAGAAGGAACCACAGTGGAGACTACGCCCTAAACCCTATAAACCTTAAGCCCTAAAAAGAACTACAATGGAGACTACACCCTCAACCCTACTAATCCTAAACCCTAAGCCCTAAACCCTAAACCCTATACCCCCAAACCCTAAACCCTAATCCCTAAACGCCTAAACCCCTAAACCCCTAAACCCTAAACCCCTAAACCCTACAAACCCTAACGATGGAACTAGAATGGAGACTCTAGGTTCGATCCTTTGGATTCTTGGGGGAACTCATCCCATAACCCTAAACCCTTCAAGCCTTATGCCCGAAACCCTTAAGTCCCAAACCCTATAAGCCGTAAGCCCTAAACCCTAGGCCCTAAGCCCCAAGAGCACGGCCGCCGACTCCGAGAGTTCGGTTCTGTGGTGCTTCGGGGTGGCGAGGTCCCAATCGTTCGGATATGTCCGGGCTTGGGGTTTAGGGTTCAGAAACTTAGGGTTTAGAAATTTAGGGTTTAGGGTGTAGAAATTTAGGGTGTGGGCATTTAGGTTTTAGGGTTTGGAAATTAAGGGCTTAGGGTGTAAGGGGGATGCAGTTTCAAGAAAAAGCGCCCGAAGCCCGAAACCTATACGTCTTCATCACTAAATCTGAGAAAAAGCCGAACCGATGAATGTTTAGGCGAACCTTTGCTCAAAGACTGCAAGTTCGAAACACGATAACCAATCCGTCGAACCCTTAAACCCTTCGAACCCTAAGACCCCCTAAACCCTAAACCCTAGGCCCTAAACCCTAAATAAACCTAAACCCCTTCGAACCCTAAGACCCTCCACCCGAAATCCTCAAAGCCTACACCCTTACCTGCAATCCTACCGAAGACGTGCTGCCATGCGAGGTTGCGGCGAGTGCTTTCCCTACGACGGGCGGAAGCGTGCTTCGACGACGAGGAGTCTGCAGCTCTGTGTTTGAGGGTCCATGTACTTACATATGCAGGCTTAGTTAGGTCTCAAACGGAGGTCCTATATACTAAGAAGGGCCAAGACATATACCGTATGGGTACATGATCCTTCGGGCAACGGAGTTTTGTTTTGGAGATCCAACATACTCTTTTAGGGCAGCTTGATGATTGAATGTTTTAATTTCACGCACTAGGATCCTGAACAGAAGCAGCCTGTCGCCCAAATCCCGCCAACAAAAACCTAAGGCCCAAAAGTGTCCCAAACCCAAAAGGTCCTAAATCCTAAACCCTAAGCCCTACCTGTAGCCGGAAAGACCTACCTTTTTTTGAGGAACTATACATAGAAACCATAATACGGAACCCTAAGAAGGTAGGTCTCTTCGGTTTCCTGTAAATCCTAAATCCTATAAAACCTAAACCCCGGAAGTCCCAATCTAAAAAGGTCTTAAATCCTAAATCCAAAATCCCAAACCCTAAATCCTAGACCCTAAACCCTAAACCCTAAACCCTAAAAATCCTAAACCCCAAACCCTAAATCCTAGAAGTTCAGGGCTGAGGATGGCTGAGGGTGGTCACGGCCTCAGGATTTACGGGGTATCGGTTTGGGAGTTTCCGAAAACAAGGGGGACCTTATTTCGGGGTCCTTATAATACTGATCCTACTTCTTAGGGTACTATGTTAGGGTCCCCTATTTTCGGAATCCCCTCCTTTGACGGTGTAGCGGCCCTAAGGAAGACATGTCAACTTCTGGGTTGGCACTTACCTGGACCTACAGTTCCTTGCATGCCTTGGACCCCCCCCCCCAGGTAGGTAAAATGATGCTCCAAAAACCGCTAAAAGGCGATTCTTCTACATACTTTGGGGGTCCAGGTGGACCTTATCTACTTCTCGTCGCTCTTGTGCTCAGTTGCGCAGGGGGAGACTGGATGAGGGTTAGGCTTTTAAAGCCCTACACCTACACCACCTACACCTTAAATCGGTTGGATCCCTATAGGTCCTGAGACTGTAAACCCAAGGCCAGTTCGGATTTCAGTTCCTGGGATGTATCTCCATGCCAAGGCTGAAAGAAAGTGTTGAAAGCTCAAGGCAGACGTACATTGCAGCAGGAAGTGCTTCTGCTGTTCTGTGTTGCACTGTAGCTTAAGGTTCAGTCAGGTTAAGGGTCAAGGGCCGAGGGAGACCCGCTGCGCAGGACTACCAAGGATTCGCCCGTGCCTCATAGTGATCTGCCTCGCCCTGGTACCGAAGTTGGCAATCTAATATAGGGGCCTAAATGATCAGTATACGTATAACAGGGAGCGCCAAATCGTATTGGTATGTATTGATAATTATTTATGCCTCTTTAGTAGGCTGGGGGCAAGAGGGATAGGTAGGTGTTGCATACCCGTTACCTTCTAGTGAGGTTTCACGACACGCTTACTGCTGTCAAAACAAATGGGCTGGTCGGCGGGGCTTGAAGAATATTGGGTTGAATCTCAAGAGACATGATTTTGGTGCCTTTTCATTACCATTCAAGCTGCCAGCTCCCCCCAAGTAGCTCAGGGTTGAGGGCCAACGGCAGTTCAAGTTCTCATTGAAGTTCTCCCCCAGAGAACCCAATACCCTTAATTATGGAATATACTTTAAATCATAATATTCAGGCACCTATAGTTTGAGGTATAGTCCTTAATTAAGGACTATTGGGATCTCTGGGACATGCTCGCAACCCTGGTATAGCGTAGCAGTGAGAAACCCTAGCCTGGAAACTCCCTCGACCTGGAACCTTGGGGATTTAGGGTTTAGGGTTTAGGGTTTAGGGTTTAGGGTTTAGGGTTTAGGGTTTAGGGTTTAGGGTTTAGGGTTCTGATAAGTAGAGGGTCTATACCCCTTATATTATGAATCCCTATATGCCAGGACCCCCCCAATGGCCCTTGAATAGAGCCCTTATGGTCCTTAATAGTGGGTATTTGGGGTATATTCGAGGGTAGTTGGGGGGTTTAGGTGAACCCTAAACCCTAAACCCTAAACCCTAAACCCTAAACCCTAAATGGTATGTGAACCTGGAAACCTTTTGGGGTTCCTTTCGTCCTTAAGGAAGACCCTGATCTCCTGAACGTTGCACGTCGGAGCTGGGTCCCCGTGTGGTACTTATGTACTTGTTTGAAAGGGTTTAGGGTTTAGGGTTTAGGGTTTAGGGTTGTGGTACTTATGTACTTGTTTGATAGGGTTTTAGGGTTTAGGGGTACTGTCGGTGCTGCGGCACCTTCTCTGTTTCCTGGCCAAAGGAAAGCCTTATGAATTTTATGGCGTGCAAGGCCCTTCACACGAATTGTATCTCCCTGAGGTCCAGGGACTTACAAGCAAGGCCATCGTAGTCTTCAGCTAAGCAACTTAAGACGCACACTTTTGTGCGGTTGACTCTGCTTCAAAGCCCTAAACCCTAAACCCTGAAACCCAAAACCCAAACCATGTAGGGTTTATGTATAGTCTCCATTGTAGTTCCTTTTCGGGGTTACCTTATAGGATCCTTAATATAGAATTAGTTAAACCACAAAAAAGGAACTACAATGGAGACTATAGGTAGGTACCAAGACCCTAAAATGCAGATTGTGCTTTTCCTCGGAGTTTCTCTTCATGGTCAGGACCTTGTAAATGTGAGACCGGTTTAGGGTTTAGGGTTTAGGGTAGACTGCACGGTCTAAGTAGGCTTTATCTATGGTATCCATGGTAGTTTCTTTCCTGGGTTACCTTATAGAATGCACAAGAAGTATCAAGTTGGTTAAACCTCAAGAAGGACTACAATGGAGACTATAGGTACACTTGACGATCTAGGCAGGCTCCGGGGTTTCTAAACCCTAAATCCTGAACCCTAAACCCTGAAACCTCAACCCTGAACCCTAAAACCTGAACCCTGAACCCTAAACCCTGAACCTAAACCCTAAACCCTAAAACCTGAACACTAAACCCACACCCTGGGCCGCCCCGCCGAGGTCCCCGAGATCGCCAGGCCTTCTGTGGGGCAATGTATGACGTCCACACCCTTCGGTCTAGGGTTTAGGGTTTTGTTTTAACTTAAAACTAAACCCTTAACCCTAGGGTAGACCGAAGGCTTTAAGCATTTTTATGTTCAGGATCCTAACATGTTAGAAAAGGACAAACAATGGGGACTACGGGTAGCTTCCAAACCTCAAAACCCTAGTATGGGAACCAGAATATTCGTAGTAGTCTTGCTTTTTGTAGCCCCTCCACAACTCTCGCAAAGTATACGCCTTTCGTAGTAGATTTGCGTTTTTGTGGCCACTGCACAACTACGGCAACATATACACCTTTCGAAACGAAGCCTATCTCATTGCTTTCAGATTCTTCAGGTTGCTATATTCCTGAACCCTACATAAACCCTAAACCCTAACCCTAGAGATCAGAGGGCGCGTCTA
>CAJNDV010035163.1:47769-63709 GCA_905221635.1 Symbiodinium sp. CCMP2456
CAGCTAAAGCTGTTTGGGGAATAAGGCCATCCAAGACATGTTACTAATATCCTTTCGTTGTCATATGGTAACACAAAAACATCAATAAAGTTCCTTAATGGTGCGGAAACGATCATACATCCATATATGCAGATGTATGCATATATATATATATATATATGATAGTATAGAGAGAGAGAGAGCGCTTAGACGGAGCCGCCTTATGTTCGCACCAGTACTAATCATTCGGACTTCTATTCTATGACCTGAAAGGGCCGCCTAATTCCTAAACGCTAACCCTAAACGCTAAACCCTAAACCCTGATTCTAGTCTCCAGGGGCTGCAAAGCCCGGAATCGAATTCCGAAGCCTCACAACTCTGCTTCGGGTTTAGGGTTTAGGGTCCCTGAAGGGATCTAAAGCCCCAAACCGCAAAACCCCAGAGGCTGATTCCTAAATTCCCCCAAATCCGAATAACGAATGTCACTCAAGTCGACCAAAAACCCTAAACCCTAAACCCTAAACCTTAAACCTAAACCCTAAACCCTAAACCCTAAACCCGAAGGCCCCCTACAAAAGCCACGGAGTACAGGTTGCCACAGAAGGCGCTCTTGAACCCCTGGGTTCCCGGGCAGGCGCGGCAGGGGTTTGGATAAGTGTTCAGGGTTGTTTCTTGGGCCCTAAACCCTAAACCCTAAACCCTAATCCCTAAACCCTAAACCCTAAACCTAATAGGGTTTAGGGTTTAGGGTTTTACTGAAGTTTGGGTCTTTGGGTGTGAGGTCTGCTCTTTTGGTTAAAGGCTTTATGGAGGTTTAGGGTTTAGGGTTTAGGCTTCCGGCTCTGGCGATATTCGGCTGCGAGCGGCTTGGATAATTGAGAGTCAGGATTCGCGCACAAGTTTTTGCGAACTGGTTAACAGAAGTCTTTTGCGGTTTTGGGCCCGACCGCCCCCCACTCGCGCACACACACACACACACGCGCGCGCGCGCGTACAAAAAAGCACACGCACAGAGATACATCTGTGTAGTTGTACGTACACACATAAACATGTATGTATATGTACATATATAGATGTATGTGTATATATATATATACATACATACCTACGCACAGACACACACAAACACAAGTGCAGACTGTCGTGTGCGCATACGAATGGCGACAAGCCTGGATGTCTGCCTGAGTGTAATTGGGTACTACAGATTTGGTGCAGCAATGCTGCGACGCAAACATGTTGGGACACAGTGGTAAATTAGATTGTCGCAGATTGCAGATTGAGCTTGCAGCCGGCAGGTGTTTCGATCTCCGGTAGATGCCCCGTACACCATCGTGTAGGGTTGTCGTTCATGGTAAGGATTGCTCGCATGGAAGCTGCTAAGGCCGTGGTTGACCTTAACAATCGACAAAGGGGTTTCATCAAGGCAGCCTGCTGCAGACTTCAAGTTCAGCAGTCTTGACTTGCTGGAAATGTGTCCCACCCCTGTCCTCCACCCGAACCGCTGACACTTCCCGCCGTGGACCCCAGGACATCGTATACCCGAAGCCACAGCCATCCCAAGCCCTAACTCGCTCTGTGTGTATCAGAATTACACAGCAAGTATATACCGTATGTATATATGTATATACACATATGTCTATCTGCCTCTCTACCTGGCTGTCGATCTATCTATCTATCTATCTATCTATCTATCTATCTATCTATCGGTTTATGTGTATATGTATCTGCCTGTCGATCTATTTATCTACCTATCTATCTATCCATCTATCTATCTATCTATCTATACATACATACATACATACTTACTTACTTACTTACAGACAATACTTACTTACTTACTTACAGACAGACATACTCACATACAGACATACATACATACATACATACAAACAAACGTACACCTACATACGCGTACATACACGTACCTACATACATAATACATACATGTGTTTATGCACATACATACATACATATATATATATATACATACACATACCTCTGTGTATCTGCCTATCTTACTAGTACTCTCATCACGTGTCATCAACTTCATTGTCAGTGACGACTATTTCCTAACGCATACAAGGACTGGGAAATGATGACGCAGGTGGTGTTCTTGACTCGGTAGTTTAGCCTTGCATAAGACCATAACTACTTTGGCTTAGGCCTTCGAGCTAAGTGTTCAATATAGGAGCCTTTATAACTATAATAGGTATTTGGTGGTATCTGATACTATAGTTATAATAAGGAACCCCCAAAACCTATTCTAACTATTAAGGCCCCTGCAGCGCATTCATTCGAAATCTTTAAGAGCCTACCTCAGAGCAATGGGAGGTCTTGGCTGCGCACGTCACGGCTCACTGCAAAGAGCTTGAGGCAAGCTTTTTGCGATTGACAGTGGGGATCGTTGGGAATCCTTCGAACTGGCAAGAGCGCGACCAGCCATTATTTCAGGGTGTAGGGTTGAGGGCAAGATTGAATAACCAGAATGTCGAAAGAACACCCAGAGCACAGGTATTCGTGCTATCAGCAGTGGCTTTAAGCCGGTTCCAGCATATACAGCGTCTGAAGTAATATACATAGATGCAGTGGGACACATTGGACCTGTGGATACTCGACGTGTCCGTGGAACATCCACAACGAAGGTCCTTAGGGTTTCGGGCTGAATCTTCAGATTGATTGTTCCCTAACCCCCCCGGTACCTACCATAGTCGGTGGCTCTAGGTGTCTGTATTCTAGATGCACTCCAAGTCTGCGCTCTTGGCGTTCTGAGAAGTTCTGAAAGTGTTTAGCATGAGGTACTACAGTTCCAACACAGGTACTTTGGTAGACTCTCCGGCGACCCCAAGCCCGTTTTCAATACTCGGGAACAACCCCTGCTTCTGTTCGCTGTGCGTTGTTGGAAACCAGGTTTAACAGCAAATACCCTAAACCCCATGCTGTGAGTCGGATCATAGTGTAGAACAACCCCGAGGTAGCAGTCTAGCTGTTTCGAGGATGTAGGACGAAGTTTGCGTCTTTAGCGGCTGCTGGTGGACGTTCATGTCTCTTCATGGACTGTGAGAGTTTAGGCTTCACCGTTTTGAGACATGTTGCAACTTTAACCCAAATTAATCAAGTGTGTCGGCATTTCACCTCTCCAAAACGAAGACCCACCTCAAAAGCGTAACTCCTACATCCGAAGCATAGTGAGAGCTATGAGCATGCAGCTCTGGTCATGACTCCTAACCCGTTGGCATGCGCCTGAAGGAGAAGCATTTGAAACCCTTTCCCACCCAAAACCCACCCTAAAGCGTAGACCCCTAAACCCCTAAACCCTGAACCCTAAACCCTTAAAGGCACACGTGGAATCAACCTCCAAGCCCCCTAAAGCCTTAAAGCCTAAACCCAGAACCGCAGCTACAGGATCGCCAGCTGAGCCTGGTGGATGAAGCGCGCGAAAACCTAGAGGACCGGTGCCGATAGCTATCCCTAAGGGTCCATGTACCCAAATAGTAGATACTTTGGCCTTAAAGTAGTCCCTATTTGGGTACTTTGGGGCCAAAGTATCTACTATTTGGGTACATGGACCTTTAGGGTTTGCCATTGTTCAACGATTTACGGCTTAGGGCAACCCCTCTACAGTCTACTCCTCCGTCTTGGTTGTAGTTGTTCCGTGTAGATGTTCCCAGAGTGTCTCAGCTGTCACCAATCAACCAGTGTGGTGTATACTGTGGGCTTCACAGTGCAGGTAAGGATCGTGAGAGACTGCCCAAACGTTATCGAGTTCCTGACGCGCAAGGTTCGGAGCGGTTGCACGACATGTAGTTTTTCTCAGGATATCGAAGCAGTCTATAAATTGCTCAAAGCACATCTCTTGCATGATTGTCCTATTGTCATGACGAGTTGGGACTCTGGCTATTGACGTACAGAGAAAGACAGGCAGGCAGGCAGATACAGATAGACACACGCACACATGCACACACATACATCAGACAGGACAGCCACATACATATATACATATATACACATACATACATACATAATAAAAAATACATACATACATACATACATACATACATACATACATACATACACACATACAAATCTATGCTTGTGTACATACCAATGTAGGTACAGATATCTTCAGAAGGAGCTAGTAGGCTATTGAAAGTTTCAGGAACCTAGAGAGCCCAATACCCTTAATTAAGGAGCATACCTTCAAGTATAGGGCCTGAATATTATGGTTTAAGGTCTATTCCTTGATATAAGGGGTATTGGGTTCCGTGGGAACCTGAAGTATCAGGCGCAGAGCTTGCAGCTTCCGGGTTTCCTTTCCAAGCTTCACTGGATCATCCGATTCAATGGTGTTCGGATGGTTTCATGTAGGGGTCGAAATAATTACCTAAATTATTTTTGGGGTGGGTTTAATGTATGGGTCTAAATAATTACCTAAATTATTTTGGGGGTTCCTTATTTTTAATTGTAGTATATCGGGCCCCAACACCCTATTCTAGTCGTTAAGGCCCCTATAAATTAATGGTGCTCGGATGGTTTAGGCCTAGGCGTTAGTAACTTGATGAAGGGTTGCTAGCCCGGTAGCCAGGAGAACCCAATACCCCTTAATTAAAGAATCTACCTTAACTCATTTCTATAGTCTCCATTGTAGTTATACAAATCCTTAGTACATACGTGGTTAAACCAACAAAAGGAACTACCATGGACACTGCAGGTATAGCTTTAAATCAATGTTCAGGCCCCTAGAATCTAACGTACTTTCCTTGCGTAAGGGGTCTGGGGTTCTCTGGTTGTTGAAGGAGATCAACCGATTGAACACCGTCGTGGCGCAGCTGAAATCCAGGCTGGTGTCTGGAATCTCGGGTTTGGGGCTTAGGGTGAGAAAGAGCCAGCCTCAACATGTACTAGTTTTTGTGGTATCTAAAGACAATGCATCTAAAGACAATGCCTTCCATGAAGTTTGGGTAGGGTTGTAGACGCGCACAGTTTAGGGTGATGCGCGTTCGATTGTGTTTTTGTTCCAAGGTCCAACCCCCGGAAAGCAGCAAACAAAGCTTGCGGTGCTTCCTGTGGCCCTACACTACATCTGGCATTCCTTAAGCGAGGCGTTCTAAGGAGGACGGAATTACTAGAAAACCTCAGGGAGCCCAAGGGATAAGGGGCTATTGGGTTCTATACCCCCCTTCCTTTAAGGATCCGACATCCAGCCTCCTTCGACACAGCCCAAAGCTCGAATCAAACTCACTCCTAAACCCTAGACCGTAACTCTCAACCTAGACCGAAACCTCGAAACCCCTGAATCCAAGGACCATACACACTAGGCCCTAAACCCCCAAACCCTAAACCCTAATCCCCTAAGCTCTAATCCCTAAAGCCCTACACCCCAAACTGTTCTCGTTGTAATCTATCGGGTCGCCATGGTTTGAGTTTAGGGGTAGTTGGACTTACAGAGCAGCGGAACACATGCTCCCCTTACTATAGAACCTCGTAATGTGGGGGGCGGGAAGAGTAACGAAGAACGCAAAGCTCATGAATAAAAAGGCCCCCTACTTCAAGCCGTAAACCGTAAACCCTAAAACCCAAACACCTAAGCCCTAGAACCCAAAGACCTAAACCCTAAACCTTTAACCCTAAAACCCTAAGACCCAAACCCTAAAGCCCTAAAGCTCCAAAACCCTAAAACCCTAAAACCCCAGAACCCTAAAACCTTAAAACCCCAGAACCCTAAAACCCTAGAACCCTAAAGCCCCAAAACCCTAAAACCCTAAAGCCCTAAGACCCTAGAACCCTAAAGCCCCAAAACCCTAAGCCTAAAACGGTTTAAGGTCTACGGCTTCGGGTTTAGAACCCGACGCTCGCTTGAGGCTCCATGTTTGGGCCGTCCAAAGCTCATACCCTACACCCACAGTCAAAGCCCCAAACCCTATAGACCTTAAGCCCTAAGGTCCTATGCAGTAAAGTGCGTGTAGTCTGAACTCTGAGCGGCATCAAACCTCCCTACACCTTGAGCATGCAACTCCATTCCGGCGCCCGCTTGGGGATCCGAGTTCCCTTATTTGAGGTTTTTGGCTGTCCCAGATCTTCCAATAATTATGCCTTGCTTAGAGAAGATACCTTAGATCTTATTACGGATCCTAATATAATCCAAGGCATATTACTCAGTTAATGATATTGGAATGTCTGGGTACCTACGGTGTGATTGAGGTTTAGGCTGTAACTGTTTTGGAGATCCGGCTTCAACCTGTGAAGCCGCGCCCTAAGGCCCTAGAACTTCTTAGTTTCGGGGGTAGGGTTCAGGATTTAGGGTTTAGCCTAAACCCTAAACCTTAAAGCTATACCCTTGAACCGTGGTTTGGGGTTTGAGGCTAGGGCTTGGGGTTCCGGATTCAGGGTTTGGGGTCTTGAACTTGAGGCGTTGTGATTGGACCGAGCTAGATTGTCAACATGGCTTGGTACGTCGTGTTACACGTTCGACCCACCCACCAACCAGAATAGCAACTTATTTATTCTTAGAGCGGCAGTCTTAAACAAGTCTGAATCAATCTTCAACCCCATGTTGGAGGACGGCGCATTTGCGGGTCAAAACATGAAGCACCTCCAGCTAGTTCCGCAAAACGCCGACATACAACTCAGTCACCGATAGGAGTCAGCTTGGCTTCGCGTCATCCCAAACTGGAAGTTTTACCACTGCAGCTGGCATTGCGAACCCCCTGATCGCCATTTGTGCTGTTTGAGCTAGTTGGTAAGTTACCCTTGCTTCCAAGGACCTTCTAGTTAGGGCCCTAGGCCCCTGAAGGACCCACGACTAAGGTCCCTGGAAGGTCCAGGGTACAGGCCATGAGTTCGGTAAGAATCTGCAACTAAGTTTAGGATTTTAGGGTTTTCGGGGTTTAAAGGGCTTTAGGGGTTTAGGGTTTTGCGGGTTTTAGGGGTTTACGGGTTTTGGGGTTTTAAGGGCTTTAGGGGTTTAGGATTTTGGTGTCTTAGGGTTTAGGAGTGTTGAAAAGCCCTAGGGCCCCTACACCCTAAACCCTAAACCCTAAACCCTAAACCCTAGGGCCCCTACTGTAAGGGTCCTTGGAAGCACCGGGTAACAGAGGCCCGTCGCATGGTACCGGGATCCGATATCGGATTCATACGGTTTAGGGTTTAGGGTTTAGGGTTTAGGGTTTAGGATACATGTACAGCTGCACAGATCAACTGGATTAAAGACTGTGACTGGTCCACATTTTTCTGATCGCATCCGTGCATGGTTCAGCATAGCGATGACACGAGCAAACCCTGTCAAACAGAGGCCCCACAAAACCCTGAACCCTTGGTAAAGCCTAAAACCCTAAACCCTACAGCCCTAAAGCCCTAAACCCTAAAGCCCTAAACCCTAAACCCTACATATGGAAAAGATCTCCAGCAGCAAATCCTAAGACGGTGACTCGAAAGGCTGGAAGCCACTGACATGAGGCCCGCCAGTTTTGGGATTTTCGTTGCGTGAGCTTTTCAGGCTCTACCTGTAGCCGAAAAGACCTACCTTTTTGGGGAGGGTTTAGGGTTTAGGGCTTAGGGGGGTTCTTTATTATGGTTTCTCTATGTATGGTTCCTTAGGGCCAGAGGTAGGGCTTTGGGGTTGAAGGTTTCGGGCTTAGGGCCGAACTGTGTGAGGTTTCGGCTTCCAGCAGGAGTGCTTTGTCGGAGCGTTTCGGGGATGAGCACTTTTGTGTTGACAGTGAGGGGCGTCAATTGCCGGCGTGCATTTGTTTGATTGAAGGGAGGCCGGGTTCGAGAAAATCAGCCCTAAACCCGAAACCCTTGAGCCCTACACCCCAAGCCCTAAACCCTAAACCAATCAACCCTTAAGCCCTACACCCTAAACCCTAAATCCATAAACCCTTAAGCTACATCCTAAACCCTAAATCCATAAACCCTCAAGCCCTACACCCTAAACCCTAAATCCACAAACCCTTAAGCCCTACACCCTAAGCCCTAAACCCATAAACTTTGCCATAAACCCGTAAGCCCTACACCCTAAGCCCTAAACCCATAAACTTTGCCACAAACCCTTAAGCCCTACACCCTAAGCCCTAAACCCATAAACTTTGCCATAAACCCTTAAGCCCTACACCCTAAGCCCTGAACCCATCAACTTTGCCATAAACCCTTAAGCCCTACACCCTAAACCCTAAACCCTTACACCCTAAACAGCAAACCCTAAACCCTAAACCCTAAACCCTAAACCCCTAAAACCTAAACCCTAAAACCTTACACCCTACACAGTAAACAGTAAGCCGTCATAGAACCTGGAGCTCTGGTCCTGGCACGAGATTGTCGCCCTCCGTACTCCTGACAACTATCAACAGCATGGCTAGGGTCTAGGGTTCAGGGTTTAGGGTTTAGGGTTTAGGGTTTAGGGTTTAGGGTTTAGGGTTTAGGGTTTAGGATGGTTTAGGGAATTCACTGTTTTGTGCGTCATGCTTGGTCGTGGTCTTCGTGGTGCCCTTTCACCGTTTTGGGGATCTACGCTGGAGGTGAAAGTACTACCGGGAAGAAACGTTACACGTAAGTCATTTATGTAAGTTTGGGGCTCCGAGACACCCCAAACCCTAAACCCTAAACCCCTAAACCCCTAAACCTCTAAATCCTAAACCCTCAACCCTAAACCCTAAACCCCTAAACCCCTAAACCCTATAAACCCTAAACCCGAACCCCCCAAACAAACTAAACCACCACTCTAACGAGCGCTTCAGATCGACGCAATGCATGCAGAAGCAGGCGGCCGGGTCCCGAGGGGCCACGGACCATTCCTGCAGGGCTCAACACTCCCGGGTTTCGGCTCCGGGGGTTTAGGGTGTAGGGCTTAGGGTGTAGGGTTTAGGGTTTAGGGTTTGGGGTTTAGGGTTTAGGGATTAGGGTGTAGGGTTTAGGGTGTAGGGTTTAGGGTTTAGGGCGTAATGTAGAGGTTTAAATAATTACCAATGCTATTTTTTTTTTTGGGGGGGGTCCTTATTAGACTTAGAGTAGAATGGGCCCGAAACTCTATTTTGATTATATATTACTAAGGCCCCTAGAGTAGGGTTTGGGCGTAGGTTTAGAAGTTTTCGGGTTTATATTACAGAATTACAACCCCTAAAGCTCTAAACCTGAAGCCCTAGACCCTAACACTAAAGTTTATACAGGGCTCTTTGCAAAACCCTAAGCCCTAAACCCTAAACCCGAATCTCTGATTTGGGGGCTTGGGATTCGGGTTTTATTTCTGAAACTATGCCGGCAGGAGCTTTGAGATGATGCGTCACGCCTGCGTCGGTTTGGGAGTATAGCACTTTGTCATAAGGTCCTATTTAGGGTTTAGGGTTTAGGGTATAGCACTTTGTCACAAGCACCCTTTAGGGTTTAGGGTTTAGGGTCGGGGGATAAGGGGTAGGGGTGTACGGGGCCTGAATACCTCTAATAAGGACCTAATAAGGCCCATTTAACGAATCAGTGTCTACAGGTCACGGCCGACAAATAGATTTTGGTGCAAGGGGGTACACTACGAGGCAGAAACAGCGGCCGGAAGCTTCAGACGATAGCAATTGTAGCCCCTGCCCGGAGGACGGTTTTCGTTTGATACTCCTGCGCAAACCATTGATGACGAAACGAGCCAATCAACCAAAATAATTGAATCCTCCTAAACCTTAAACCCTAAACCTTAAACCTTAAACCCTAGACCCTAGACCCTGAACCCTAAACCCTAAACCCCAAACCCCAAACCGTAAAAACCGTAGGGTGTTTCGACCGCCTCTTCGGGGATTCGATGTGTTGTGTGTAGGGTTTAGGGTTTAGGGTTTAGGGTAGGGCTCAGACGACAACGGGTAGTTCTCTAAATCAGCCCTAACACCCCAGGTACCTACTACATAGGGTACTATATAGAGCCCCAGGGCCCTGTATAGTAGGTACCTGGAGGGTTAGGGTGGCGCCGTACTATTCGGGGGAACCTACAAAGGGATTTGAGTTTAGAGAACGCGCATGACGAACCAAGACCAAGCAGCCTTTGCTCCTTGATGCGCTTTACCATTCAATAGTAAGAGCAAATACTGCGCTACCTATAGCATAATGAAAGCATCGTCTTATGCCAAAGACATGTACGCAAATTATTTGTACAAATAAATTTACACCCATCTGAACATACATGGTCGTATGCAAGCTTAAACCCAAACGCTACACCAAAACCCTTAAATCCTGAACCCCCAAATCCCGAACCGTATCAAGATGCACAAAGGCGATTCTGAGGCCTATAGGCGCCCTGATCCTTCATACCCCAACCAAGCGAGGTTAGGGTTTGGAGTTTGGGGTGTAGGGGCTACTATCTATATATATATATATATTTATTTATTTATGTATATATACAATATATATATATATATATATACATACAAATATATATATGTATATATTTACAGACATATACACACACGACTCTCTCTCTCTCTCTCACACACACACACACATATATATATATATATGTATATACATACGTCAGTCGATTCACGGTATGGCTTCGGAAATATATACAAACGTAAATGTGTATATACACACTCGAACAGAGTTTCAACATTTTTCATTGTTCAGCGGAACATCATACTTGTGTGCGTATTTTATACGTATACACGCTTGTCCTTATTCATCTGTCCATCTTTATTAGAAGTAACATGAGATCCTCTAGTGTCTGTTCATAAATCCTAAATAAGAATGAAGACTGAATATAAAACGGAATCTTATGTACATATGTGTGTATACATACATACATACATACATACATACATACATACATACATACATACATATATATATATATATATACATATCTTTACGCATATGTGTGTCACAATTCGGTTATGGATGTCATTGCCCCTTTATTTATCACTGGGCTTGTTCACTGGTGATGCTGTATCATGTAGACGCCTACCAAAAACGCTGGTCCGTGCATCCCAAACTATTCAGATTATTTAAGATCCCTGCAAAAGATTCTCAAAGGATTTCTTAAATCAGGCTCCCAGATGACCGGGAACGCATGAGCACTCTTTGGCTCGATGAAAGCAGCAAAGGAGCAGAGCAGAATAGACAGGAAGCTGCTTTATCGGATCTGCGCCGTGGTTGAGTACCCAGACCTTCCAATATCCCGTAATTGAGGAATATACCTGAAATCATATCAGGTGTCCTACTATAATCTAAGGTATATACCTTAAGTGAAGGGTATTGGAAGGTCTGAGTAGTCCACGATAGCTCAGGCTGTGGCGTTAAGGCTTTCAACAAATACCCAATACTTAAATCTTAGGCGCATAGACACCCTAAACCCCGGAACCCCGGAAACGGTAAATCCTGAAACCCAAACTGCAATGTTTCTTTTTGGCACTCCTCGTGAGCGTCGGAGATAGACGTGCGGGGCGACATGATGCCATTTGCCAGCTGCCACTTCGGACCACCTGCTCCTGTTCAGGACCCACCCAGTGTCCGAGTCTCTATCTATCTAGAATTAGAGTCTAGCCATCTCCCTGTCTCTTTACCTACCTACCTACCTACCTACCTACCTACCTACCTACCTACCTCCCTCCCTGCCTGCCTACCTACCTACCTACCTGCCTACCTACCTGCGGAACCTATCTAAACCAGCAACCAACCAAGGAATAGATGGATGACTCACTCCCAAACTCTCTCACTCACTCACTCACTCGCTCGCTCGCTAAAACTTACTCAGCTCTCACTGGCTTTCTCGCTCACCTGCTCACTCACTCAGCGACTCACTCACTTACTCAATGGCTCGCTCAGTCACTCACTCACTCATTGAGTGAGTCTATCCATCTGGATATGTCCATCTGTCGGTCTTCATATTCACTTACTTATCAATGTACTTCGTTGTTTGCGTAGTTGTTTGGCCGGCGGGCTGATTGTATGCTTGTTACTGTTGTTGCTTGTGCGGTTTTGTGCCTGTGCCTGATATGTGTATGGGTTTGTTTGTGGTTGTTGCGCTTGTTTCTCTGTATTTATGATCATGTTTGTGCGTTTGGGCTTGCTGTTGGCTTGTTTATTTGTTCTAAGTGCTTACCTGAAGGTTTAGCTGGTTGCTTGTTCGATTGTGGTTGTTTTGTGTTTGTTTGTTTGCTTGCTTGCTTGTTTGTGTATGTTGTTGTTTATCTGTTTGTTCGGATGGTTGTTTATTTGCTTGCTTGCTTGCTTGCTCGCTTGCTTGTTTGTTTGGCTTTTTCTTTGTATGTTTGTTTGTGCGCTTACGTGTGTGTGTGTGTGTTTGATTGCATGTGTCAGTGAAGAAATGGTTGATGCATTGTCTCTGTGTTTTATTGGTTTGACTGTGCTGCTCACTTGTAATGTCCTTGCTTGTTCGTGCTTCGTTTGTTTGCTGTTTGTTTGTTTGTTTGATTGATTGATTGTTTGTTCGTCTGTGTGCATGGTTGTTTGCGTGTTTGGGTATATGTGCGTGAGTGTGTTTTTTTCGTTTGACTGATTGCGTGGTCCTTCGTGATCTTTTTTGTTTGTGCCTGCTTTGTTGTGCGTCTGTGTTTGTTTGTGTGTGTGTGTGTGTTTGTGTATTTTGCTGTTCGTGCGTATGTTTCTTTGTTTGTTTTTGTTGGTTATTTTGGGGTCCTTATAATAAGGGCCTTACTATTTAGGGTACCTTATTTTGGGGTCCTTATAATAAGGGCCTTACTATTTAGGGTACCTTATTTTGGGGTCCTTCCTTCGGTTGGTTGGTTGGTTGGTTGGTTGGTTGGTTGGTTGGTCGGTCGGTCGGTCGGTCGGTCGGTCGGTCGGAGGGTTGGTTGGGTTGTTCAAAAACCTGTTCGTGACTGCGTTTGTTTGCTTATGTGTGTGTGTGTGTTTGTCTGTTTGTCTGTTTGTTTGTTTGTTTGTTTGTTTGTTTGTTTGTTTGTGTGTTTGTGTGTTTGTTTGTTTGGTTGGTTGTTTGATTGGTTGTGTGTGTGCGCGCTTGTTCAATAGTGTGGTTGTTCTTTGTTGCTACGCTGTTGATGTTGATGTTGCTTTTGATGCTGCTGTTTTGGTGTGTGGTTGTGGTGTGTGATTGTGGCTGTGGTGGTGGTCGCTTGGTTGATTGTTTGCATGTCTGTGTTTGTATATATATATATATATGTATATGTATATATATATATATATATATGTATATATACGTTTGTAACTCTACAGTTCTCTGTGTTTGTCGCGTTGTGTTGTGCTGTGCTGTTATGTTGCGTTGAGTTGCTTGTTTGGTTTGTTGATCCCGTGTTTGTCCGTATGTTTGTTTGTTTGCTTACTTGTTTGTTTGTGTGTTTGTGTGTGTGCTTGATTGTTTGCTTGTTTGTGTGTTTGCTTGCTTACTTGCTTGCTTGCTTGCGTGCTTGCTGGCTTGTTTGTTTGTTTGGTTGGTTGGTTCTTTTGTCTAGGTGGTTGCTTGTGTGTTTGTTTGCGGTGTTGTTGTTTGGATGGTTGGTTTGTGGTTTAGCCGGCTCGATCTAGTCAGCTAGTGGGCGTGCACATTGAAATACTCGTAGTCACAGACTCGTACAGTAGTACGACATGGACGCATACATGCGCATCTATACGAGTTATTTATGATTGTTTAGTTGCTGTACATGGAGACACACCCCCCATCCAGCCATATATATATATATATATGTATTCATTCGTATATAAACTTAAATATATACATATATATATATATGTATGTATATGTATATTCATATACATGCATATATACATAAATCCGTTCATGTATATCCATATATACAAACATTGAGAGGGAGAGAGAGAGAGAGAGAGAGAGTTTGTCTGAGAGGCTTTGAGGTTTAGCTAAGCTTGGAGGGGTTTGTGGGTTTTGGAAGTACTTGGGCAACTATGGAGTAGTCGTTGCGGCTTGAAAACTTGTTAATGTTTGGCTTGCGATGTCCGTCTTAACGCCAACCCCCTGAAGCTCCCGCGCGGTGCTGGAACCCCTAAACCCAAGTGCCAGCTGCAAGCCACAACGTGCTACTAAGTTACTAAGCCACGCAAGACTAAAACCTCTTCACCGAAAAATCCGGCACCTCCACAGCCCTAAAACCCCGAAGCAAGAACAAGGTGAACAACAGCTAAAATCCACAGCCCCAAACCATAAACCCTAAACCCTAAACAGCTAAAATCCAAAGCCCCGAATCCCAAGATCTACAACCCTGCGGCCCCTGAAGCCTTCCAACCTTAACCCGATCCGAAACCCTAAACCAGAGTGGTGTCCTTTTCGACCCTTGTAGAACCCTAGAAACAAAAGCCTGCCTAGACCTAATGTAAGGGCTTAAATAATTACCAATGTTATTCTGGGGGTTCCTTATTCTAAATATATTATACTGGGCCCCAAAAACCCTATTGAACATATCAAGCGCCCTTATATAGAACCCTATCATAGATCCCTCATAGAACCCTTTAAGGATCCCTTTAAAGGAACCCGATCTTCAGGCCCCTACATTACTGCTATTTCTTTTTCTAGGAGGAGCCTGAGTCGGCGTATGGCGGCAAGGAGTATGAAGACTTCTTGAATGCACCTCGGGGGCGTTAATAAAGGTTAGGGTTTAGGGGTTCAGGGGTTTAGGGTTTTAGGGTTTTAGGGTCTTAGGGTTTAGGGCCTAAATAACTACGTATACTATCTTGGGGGTTCCTACTTATAGTTATAGTATACTATACGCCAAAACCCTATTCTAATTATTAAGGCCTCTAAATTAGGTTTGGGATTGGGGGAGTTAGTGTTTAGGTTACTGTGAGGGCTTCTGGAACCACTTGCCATACCAGGGGTTTTGGGTGAGTCTTCTAGTACTTTGCTGCTTTGCAGGGTGGTGAGAACTTTTGCAGCTTGGGGGCTTGAATTCCATAGGTGCCTCAATAGCCAGAACAAGGTGTTGGGGTTTCTCATGGTATGCTTGCAGTGACAATAAGGTGTTATTCTCGTTATAACTATACAAACAGCTATATTTCCATCGTGCATCAGAGTTTTATAGTATCTGCACCCCCAACTCTTGTACTTATACTCCTCTTGCAAGAGCGTACAAGAACCATGCAAGCCATACTTCCGATCTATGGATCGGGTAGCAGCACTGCTTCCCCGGAAATCGGTAAGCCTTGAACCCGGAAGCCTACAGAAGTCCTACATCTGAGCAATCTGCAACCCGAAGCCGTAAACTGCAGCACACTTCTTTCCAATCGCAGGGGAACGCATGCCCCATTCGACCCTACATCCTACAGAGCCCTACATGGCCTTTGTATAATTCTAGAACCCTCAACCCCATAACTAGCCGTGTCAGCCCAAAACGTCGCCCTGAAGCTTAAACAGTAAGACATCATATAAGCCCATGACCCAAGAAGCCCTAAACCCAAAGCCCTGAGCTCTAAACCTAATGCCTTGGCCTCTAGGCCTCGGAATCATAAACTCTATACCTACACCCCTAAACCCCAAACCCTTAGCCCTATAAACCCAATAAGCCCTAAACCCTACAAGCCCTAAACCTATAAAACCCCTAAATCCAAAAAAGCCTATAAAACCCTAAACCCTATAAACCCCTAAATCCTGAACCCTGTAAAACCCTAAACCGTATAAACCCTATAAAACCCTCAACCCTACCGAGGCAGAGCTGGCGACCCTGCGGGAGCGGCTGATGCAGAAGCATCTGCAAGTCGCCGATCGCCCCTCGCTTGCCCTACGGGTCCATGCTCCAACGGTTTAGGGGTTTAGGGTTTAGGGTTTAGTGGCTTTGGGTTTAGTTTAGGGTTTAGGGGCTTAGGGTCTAGGGTTTAGTGGCTTTGGGTTTAGGGTTTAGGGTTTAGGGGCTTAGGGTTTAGGGTTTAGTGGCTTTGGGTTTAGGGTTTAGGGTTTAGGGGCTTTGGGTTTAGGGTTTAGGGGTTTAGGGGTTTAGGGTTTAGGAGTTCAGGGTTTCTAGGGTTTAGGGCTTTAGGGGTTTAGGGT
>CAJNDV010035163.1:76700-88507 GCA_905221635.1 Symbiodinium sp. CCMP2456
TAGACCGGCCAAAACCCCCTAACCCCTAAACCCCTGAACCCCTAAACCCCTAAAACCCTAAACCCTAAACCCTAAACCCCTAAACCCCTAAACCCCTAACCCCTGAACCCCTAAACCCCTAAACCCCTAAACCTCTTTGCAGGAGCAGGTCGAAGTCTGTACTCCAAACCTTCCGTGGACTCAGGCTTTGAGCTTTGAGTTCGAAGCCAATCCCTAAGGGCCCATGTGCCCAAATAGTTAGGGTTTAGGGCTTAGGGTTTGGGGCTTAGGGCTTTGGGTTTAGGGTTTAGGGTTTACATAGGCCTTAAAGTAGTGCCTATAAAGGTGCTTTGGGGCCAAAGTATATACTTTGGGGCCAAAGTATATACTATTTGGGCACAGGGACTGTCTGGTGCTTAGGAGGGAATGGGGGAATGGGTTATAGGGACTACTATAAGGGACCTCAAAGGACTATCATAGGGATCCATTCCCCCATTCCCTACTAAGCACCAGACAGGGGACCCTTAGGGTATGTGTTTGAGGCATGCAGCTTAGAGCTGCTGCCTGAAGCCAACAAGCTTGGTAAGAACCTGCTTAGGGTTTAGGGTTTAGGGCTTAGGGGGTTTTAGGGTTTAGGGTTTAGGGTTTAGGGTATAGGGTTAGGGTTTAGTTCGGAATGCTTAACTCGGGAATATTCCTTAAATTATGGAGACCTTAATATTATGATGTAAGGTATATTCCTCAATGAAGGGGTACTGGGCTCTCTGGGAAACGCCATACTTGAAGGTTTCAGATGAAAGAAGTAGGTAATTGATGTGATTGATGCAAAAGCAGAGACCGTCTTCGAGGCACAGCCGCATACTTCAACAGCCCAGCAGCAGTTGAGGTCGCTGTTTTCACTACTAACATACTCCCAAAACCCTAAACCCCTTCTTAGGCCCAGACCCTCAACTCCTAGACCGGCAACTCCCTCAAGCCAAAGCAGCCTAAACTCCCTGTCTACCCTGAGCCCTAAACATCCCCAAACGGGAAGAGTGTGAACCCTAAACCCTAAACCCTAAACCCTAAACCCTAAACCCCCTAAACCCTAAACCCTAATCCCTAAACCCCAATAAACAAGAAGCAGCCAATATACCCTTTTTTCCTCCTACCTTAAGGACGCAAAGAACCCTCAAAGGGGTTTAGGGTTCATATTAGGTGGTTGTCAAAATTGTGGTCCCATTTTTTGGGTCCTTATTATATTACGGCACTTATTATTTAGGGTACCCCAAAAGGGACCATAATTTTGACAACTACCCATACACCATACAGGGGATTCATAGTATACTGGTACAGGGCCCCTACTTTTCCTTAAGCAACCTAATCTACCCTTAAGCCGCCTAATATACCCTAAGCCCGAAGCCCTAAATCTTAAGCCGCTTAATATACCTTGGACCCTAAACCCTAAACCCTAAATCCTAAGCCGCCCTTAAAACCTCGTTGTGTTTTAGGGTTTAGGGTTTAGGCTGAACCCCAAACCCTGAAACCCTAAACCCTAAACTCTAAGCCCCAAACCCTAAAGCTTAAGCCGCCTACACCATCCCAGGCTTCCTTGGTTTTCTGGATGCTCGACGTTCCCCTGCACTTGGTCTTCGGCGTGCAGATGGCTGGTGTCACGGAGCCTCGGTGTAGGGGGTTTAGGGCTTTAGGGTTTTAGGGTTTAGGGTTTAGGGCTCTAGGGCTTTAGGGTTTAGGGAGTTTAGGGTTTAGGGTTTAGGGCTCTAGGGCTTTAGGGTTTAGGATTTAGGGCTCTAGGGCTTTAGGGTTTAGGGTTTAGGGCTCTAGGGCTTTAGGGTTTAGGGTTTAGGGCTTTAGGGTTTAGGATTTAGGGCTTTAGGGTTTAGGGTCTAATTAGGGCTTTAGGGTTTAGGGGGTTTTAGCGGTTTAGGGTTTAGGGTTTAGGGGGGTTTCGATGATTCAGGGATCGTGCAGACGCAAGAGGTGTCTTCGGGGCGAACATTGCAGGGCGTTGCGTCTTTGAGAGCATTTTCCTTTTACAAACCAAGCCTGAGATTCAGACTGTCCTCGATGCTGACATTGTCGAACCCTAAACCTCACACCCCGACATAAACCCTAAACCCTAAACCCCGACATATCACAGGTGTAATATGCTAATATACTACTCCTCCGGATTCCTCACTTGAGCTATAATTACTATGATTTGTCCCTAGGGTTTAGGGTTTAGGGCTGTTTCATTGACTAGGACCCTTATGGTATATTGATTCGCCGGAATTCCTCTAAACCCTAAGACCCTGAACCCTTTTTCCTGTGATCAGTCCGGGTCGTGGCGGGTGAGAAGCACAGGCAACGACCTAGTCGAATGACTTCTCTGCGAGGAGAAAAGGTCCGGTCAACAAAAACAAAATCCTGCAGCCCAACTCCGGCCGTCCCATGGCCCGAAAACCTTAAACGGCGAGAGGCCTAGGCCTAGACCTCCGTCTTCAGACGGTTCCGGGTGTGCAGGTTTACAAGCGGCTTGGGGTTTAGGAGTTTAGGGTTTCAGGTTGGGGTTTAAACGTCGGTTTTCTTTCGAAATCGATGGAGGCTTTATAGATTTACAGCTTTGGGTTTGGACTTTGGGGTTTTGGCTCACACATGTGTGAATCTCAAGTGTACCAAGCCGAAGCCCGTGCTAGCTGGGGTCCGGACGGAATATCGGACGGAAGATCTTGTTTTGGTTTACTTAGGCGAGTGTAGGGACCAGGCTGCAACAAGGTGTGTGTTCTAGACTTCCACGCAGGAAATGCGGCCCAAGAAGCTCTTCAAGAAACTCGGCAGAACATGCCTATAGCCTTACAAGACTTCATGATGTTGCATGCGAGGCAGCGCTAAGGAGGGCCTGCACGCAAGCGAGGCTGTCGCGAGTCTGCTTTGTTGTTCTCATATGACCACCAGGCTTCAATATCTTGCAGCTCTGTCTGTGCACCAAAAACCCTTGAGAGACCCTCCTGCGAGCAAAACAAGACTCATTGTCAAGCCGAGCCTCTTTGTGACATTAGACACTCTAGTGCTTGAACCCCTGAAACCGAACGCCCAGACAAGCCCAAAGTTGATGATCTTCGAGAACCAAGGTAGTAGGGGCCGCTGGCCACTAACCCTAAACCCTTAACCCTAAAGGCAGGCCCAAGAAGGAGTTCACAAACATGCCGAAATAGATCTACTCCTCAACCCTAAAGGCGGGAACCCTAAACCCTAAAGATATCTCTAACAGTCTCTGAGGCCAGGACGGACGTAGGGGTTTTTAAGGAGTTTGGGGGTTTAGGGTTTAATTTTGCAAAGGCTCTACCTGCAGTCCTGGTTTGCGGTGGACATGATGATCATCTTCGTGGATACTGTGGTGCTTACTTTGAAGCTGCTCGACGGGCCGTTGCAGGGTGATGGGTTTCGGGCCTTTCGCGCGACAGGTAGAGGGCTTAGAAAGTCGTAACAAAAGAGCACAACCCGTCCAAAGAATGATGTTGAGGAAGCCCCTTACCCTAAACCGTGACAAGAAAGCCTGTCCGGATGGTCTACCCATAGGCCCCATAGTAGCTCCTTTTTGGGATTACCTTATAGAATTCTAAACATGAACCCCAAACAGGAACTACTATGGGGCCTGTGGCTAGATGCTGTCGTAGAGGAACCCCCTCACAAGTGTCTGAGTCTGGGTGCGGCAAAAGACCTCAAACATAGACCAGTTACTCATGCAAGGGTCTGCCTTGCTGAAGTGATTTATATCGGGGCTTTGCACGCACGCTCAACCTACTGCGTATGTAACTGGGCTTCTAGCTACGGAGTTTGGTCTGAATGGATGAACCCTGAACGCTTACCCTGATACCCGGAACTCCTCACTCTAGATTCTTTACACCCTACACCCTGAATCCGGAAACCGCCAAACTCCAAAACCCATACACCCTAAGCCCTAAACCCCTAAAGCCGTAAACCCTAAAACTCCAAAGCCTAAACCCCTAAACCCCTAAATCCTAAACCCCCAAACCCAAAGCCCCCAAACCCTAAACCCTAAACTCCTAAACCCCAAACCCAAAAGCCCCTAAGTCTCTGATACTTCAAGCAGAAAGCGTGGGAGAGTTTGGGGGTTTAGGGGTTTAGGGTTTGAAGGTTGAGGGGTTTGGGGTTCAGGGTTCAGGGGTTTAGGGTTTGAGGGTTGAGGGGTTTGAGGGTTGAGGGGTTTGGGGTTTAGGGTTTAGGGGTTTAGGGTTTAGGGGTTAGGAGTTCAGGGTTCAGGGTTCAGGGGTTCAGGGTTGAGTTTTTAGGGTTCAGAGTGTTAGGGTTTAGGGGTTTAAAGGAGGGTTTAGGGTTTAGAGTCTAAAATCTCTTTCCGATTCGGGTGTTTTGAAAATTGGCTTGCACCGGTTGTGACTAAGTTGGACACCCTAAGTCATAAGGACCTAATACGGCCTATTTAGGGAAGCAAAAGTCCCCTATTATACCCCCCTCCCTTTACCCGCATGAGGGTCCCTATGCCTAAGTGCGAGAAGACCAGGTTCATCTACTATGCCGACCCGCTACTTGGTGCAGTGGTTTTGACTGAGTTCTAACGTAGACCCTTGTCTACGAAACCCCCTTCAACAGTGAGGTTTATGAATCAGGGGTTGACATTACAGTACGTCGGCATGACAGTACGGTCCACGGCCCCTCAGGTTCCGGTGGATGGCAGAGTTTGCAACATTTTAGGGATAGTTCTATTTGTAGATAGAGTATAAAAGAAACGGAGCCGAACATGCCAAGGCTTCCTGATCAGCAGGGTGCTGACGCGGAGGTCTACCTCTTAAGAGTTGTGGGTTTAGGGCGATGTACCATGTCTGTGAACAGTCACGACCACACGTCAACCTATGGTTGCTAGGCAGGAAAGACTGACGGACGCCGGGAGTTGCGAGAGTGCTAGCAGAGAAGCGAGCTCAACTAAGGTGAGGGTGTCGCTGTCTCAATCTAGTTACTACAAATGGTGTATCCATAATTGTTATATCTGTTATATCCGTCTGTAGTTGTTTGCCTTCCACCCGCTATTCTTTCGATACCTAGTCTGCCCTGGGCACTATCCATGGCACCTGCCGATCCATCTCCATGTGCGCCTATGTAGCGTAGCTACCGCCACATTTTTGCATCTGCAGGTGTAGGAAGGTTAGATAGTACGTCGTAGGACTGTAGGCATGTGTACCAAACTGTATATGTATATATATATATACGCACATAGACATACGCACATATACATGTTTAAATACACACATATATATATATATATCATTATTCATTGATTTATATGTTTATTTAATTTTATTTACTCATATTATATACAATGTGACTCAAATGTGACAGGCCGCCCTCCCCGTGCCATGTACCTACTGATTTCGTGTGGTTTGCGACTTTAAACCTACATAATCATAACTGTCATGGATAATACGCATTTCCCGGTTACCCCTTCTTCCCGTTACCCCACCTGGGGCCGCCCCATGACCAGCATATGCTGGCCAACTTGGCCCCAGGACTTCAGTGAGCATGTCAGGGTTTGAAGTGAAATCCACGACGTTATCAACCACGCGTACTTTTAGAAATCGGCACCCGGAAATTACCCAAAGGCTCCATGTACCTTTATAGTAGATACTTAGGCCTTAAAAGGGTCCCTATATAGGTACTTTAAGCCCTAAGTATGTACTATATGGGTACATGGAGCCTTAGGGTTAGTGGTCACAGAAGATCAATGATGTACTAAACTGCAGACCCCTACAACTGACCTTAGTCGCCACAGGGGGCCCAATAAAACAAGACAGTTTGGAATTTAGCGGACCAGAAAAGGTGTAACCGACCGTAGGGGTAACCAAATAAGTTGGTATTAATGGAGAGGGGGGCAATGCACTTGATACTCGCACATACATATGTTCCCACAGAGTGGGTCATCGATGTGTCACCGGTGATACAGCATGGGAAGCATGAGAAGGCGACGGCAGCGCCCTTTGATTGCCACAGGCGTGGTTTCCACTTTCCAAGCTGTCTTGCTCACCACCTGTGCTGTAATGATAGAGATAGTTGCGGTAATAACGGAGGTCACCTACTTCAGCCTCGTGATGTCACTTGAGTGCCAGACCAACACGAGGGCCATGAATGCTCTTTGACATGCTTCAAACACTCGCTCGCAACTGTGTTTTTAAACTCCTCGGATTCGCTTGTTGTTTGACACGTCTAACCTAATTAAACCAGTGCGACTCTATCCCTCCCGTAGATGGTTTCAAGCGGGTCTCGACCGAAATGGAATCGAATCAAAGCTGTTGTAGGAAGAACCATTCGTAGATTTAGGCGTCTTCCTCGAAAATGCAGTTTCTCCTCATTAACTGACCAGCTTCCTCAGAAGAGGCCTCATGTATCAATGTTCGTTACCCAGGTTGCACGGGTCTAGTGTCTGAGGCTGAAATTTTACTACAAAAGCACCCGAGCAATGCAGTCATATGTCTGCAAGGAAAGAGAAGAATAATGCAGGAGCCTTGATAATTAGAATGGGGTTTTGGGGGTTCCTTAGTAGATTTTTGCAGTATCGTATACCCCAAAACCCTATTCTAATTATTGAGGCCCCTACATTAACAAGACGAACCAGTTGAGCGTTTCAATCAGCAAAGCAGCGGATCGGATTGCAAGTAATTTCATACCTATTTACCGTCGGCTGTTTGTTCCAAGAGTTTAAACATCGGACTATGCACAGCGATTGAACAGACAAAAAAGCGGCACGCGTTCAGGAACGTCAATTGTTCGATCGAACAAAAGGATGGCTTCTTCAGCTCTGCCTAAACACGTATTTCGGACGACTCTCGCATGTTTATTTGGCACGACGTGTTCGGGTCAAGCATATCGGAGCGTCTAAACGGCTGAAGTTGTTGAACTCGTTTATTAAGATATGTCGACGAAGAACTGGTGTTTGGCTGTTAGTTACACTTAAACTGAACTTAACGCAGTGCTCTCACTGCCATTTTGCATATTAAAGCCATGCAGTCTGTAAGACTCGAACAGTTTAGACACCTGGAAGTGCTTTGTTTGCATACTTTCAACATGTGTTAATCACCTGCAATTGAAAAATACTAACGGTTTGCATAGTCGACTCAAGCATGTTGAAGGATGTGCTTCGTGAAATGAGTTCGAGCAACTCATTGCAGTGCACGCCTATAACCAGTTGATTCTACTTGGCCTTTGGGTATTTGTAACATGCAAGCCAGGCAGCCCAAGCCAAAGCTTCGGTCAAACATATTGAAGGCGAGTTGATGCTACTGGCACTCGGAGCTACATTCGTAAACCAAGCAGCTTGTGCAACTTGAAGAAATGAGTCGATTTGCATACTCGCCTGCATATCGAAATCATCTCCCAAAAACTGACATCTTCAAGGATCAGTTGGTGCTCCCGAGTAATTACAGTGCGCCCTATGCCAGAGACTTCGAAACCCCGTGCTGAAGGAAGATACCTTAAGATACTATCATTGTGCCTTCATTTTCTAAGGCAACTTGAAGTTTATGACCCTAAACCCTAAAGGGTCAAAGAAGGAGCTTAACACACCAAACACACAAGAGTAAACCGTAGAGGGTGCAGGAGTTTAGGGTTTAGGGTTTAGGGGCATTGGGTTTAGGGTTTAGGGGGATACTATGACACAAGGACCATAACCCAGAAACTTGGAAAGAGACGAAACACACTCCAACAAATCATCCGAAACCATGGCAAACAGAACAAGCGCTTAACCAATGAGAGTTTCGACGTATTCCGGCAAAGCCAGGAAGTTCCAGGTTTTGCTTGTGTTTTTTGTACATGTATTAGCATGTAAATGGTTGTTTTTGGTGTGTTTTGTAATTGTTTTTTTTGTTTGGACGTTTTGCTTCCGCCCATCCAAGTCCAATGTGGTCGAACACAGGCTTGCACTAGTTGACATTCCTGTACCCTCTGCAAACCTTCGGAATCACCCAAGTTATCCACAAGACAGGCCGAATGGTCGGTACATGGGGAGAAACGGCCGCTTCATATCTATATATCTATCTTTCTATCCATGTAGTAGATCGGGATAGAGCGAGAGAGAGAGAGAGAGAGAGAGAGTTATATACATATACATTGTTCCCACTTGTTTCCATTATGCATGGTTTTTCTGAAATATGCAGGTTCGATTCAATCATGCATGAGCCCAGGAATCCAGTGTTTCGTTCTGGCCGTTTCCTTCGCAGCTTGCGGATCATCCGCTTAGTGCGGCTGATCCGTGTAGCAAAGACACCCGGCTTCGAGGGTGAATGGGTTTGTCATTGCTTTTGGGATTTAGGGTTGAGGGTTGGGGTTTAGGGTTTAGGGTTTAGGGTCTGAGGTTTAGGGTTTGGAGGTTGAGAACCCTAGAAGCGGCCAGCCAAGTGCGTCAGGAACTGTGCATTTGGTAGCGACTTCTGAAGGTAGCCTGCATCCTTTCGGGTTTCGCGTTGTTAGATTGTTCGGACACACGAGATTCCGACAAGAAGTCAGGCTAGAGTACACCAACAACACAGTTAGCAACCTAGACCCTGCTACTACAGTGGAATATGGGAGTTTCCGAAAACAAGGGGTACCTTATTTCGGGGTCCTTATAACAAGGATCCTACTATTTAGGGTACTACAATAGGGTCCCCTATTTTCGGAAACCCCCATATATCTTAAACCCTAAACTACCTTCTCAGGGACGTTAAGGCCTCTATCAAGGGTACCGTAAATGCAGGGGACTTGTAATAATTAGAATCGGGTTTTGGGGCCCATGCTACTATAATCATAGTAAGGACCCACCAAAACAGTATAGGTAATTATTAGGCCCCTACCTAAACCCCCCAACTACCCTAAAATTTACCCAAATACCCACTATTAAGGACCATAAGGGCTCTATTAAAGGGCCATTGGGGGGTCCTGGTACATTACCGTAGCTTGAAAGCCTGAAGCGGGAGGTTCATCGGGGCTTCCTAGTGTCAGTAGGGCCCAGAGAACCCAACACCCTTTAATTCAGGAATATACCTGAAGTCATAATATTAAGGCCCCTACAATGTAAGATGTATTGCTTAATTAAGGGGTATTGGGCTCTCTGGGAAAGGGTTGGACTCCCAAACCTTGAACTTTAAATCTATCTACAGCACCAGGCTTTAAGGTTCTATAGGGTTTAAGATTTAAACTTTGGGGTTTAAGGTTTTAGGGCCAGGGTTACCAGTCGCCAGGCTTTAAGGTTCTATAGGGTTTAAGATTTTAGCTTTAGGATTAAAGGTTTTAGGGTTACCAGTCGCAACCTCAACCACCACCATCATCCCAAGAAGCCCTTACACGACCGCTGCAGCAAGTGTCTTGTTTCCATTGCCTCCACAGCCCTGAACCCCGAACATAATTTTGCACCTACACCTAAGACCTCAAATCCTAAACCGAACCACTGGCAAAATTTAGCATCTGAGCCTAAGAACCCGAAGATCCAACGAAGCAGAGAGCTCCCTATAAGTGGCAGAATACGGAAAACACACGGTTTAGGGTTTAGGGTTTAGGACTTCCCGTTGTTATGATGGTGCCGTAATAGAATTGATTCATCAAGCGCCCTTGAATCCTATAAGACCATATATCTCCTGCCAGGCCCTGGCTAAGCCCCTTTCAAGCCCATTAAAAGAAGATGCATATGTCCTGAACCCTAAAGCCCTAGACCCCAAAGTCCTAATATAGGGGCCGTGATTAATAATTGAATAGGGTTTGGGGTAAATTATACTATAATTATAAGAAGGAACCCCCCAGAGCCTATTCTAATTATTAAGGCGCCTACATTAAACCCCCTAATAAAGCCCGATGGGACCCGTTAGCAAGAGCGAGGTTGGAGCGCAAGGTGTCCTTCGTCGCGAACCGCCTCCTTTCGACGTACTCTCTGCTGCTCGCCTTGGGAAGGTTCTAACCCTTGGATCCCTTAAGGTTTAGGGTTTAGGGTTCAGGGTTTAGGGTTCCTGTAGTCTCCGTTGTAGTCTTAGGGGCTGAGTAGGTAACCTTTAACCTTTTGGGGCTTATATAATCCTAGAATAATTCCAAAGGTTAACCTTTTTTGGGCTAGGGTACTCAGCCCCGAAGTAGTTCCTTTTTTGGGTTTACCCAATTATATATTAAGGGTGTTATAAGGCATCCCCCAAAAAACCGGAACTACAATGGAGACTATAGGTAAGTCTTGGACTTGGATCCCTTAGGGTTTCCTGGACGGGGATCCTGGGATCCTTCGAGGATCCCTTGATGGATCCCTCTAAACCCTAAACCCTAAACCCTAAACCGAGGATCCCCTTAAGGATCGCCTATCAAGGATGCTTTGAGGATGTGCTAAGGGCTCGCCTTTCAGGCTCTCTTGAAGGGATCCCTTACAAGGATCCCCTGAAGTGTTCCTGTGTTCCTTTAAGGGTTCCTTGAAGGGTTCCTTAAAGGGTTCCGTTGAGGCATCCAAGAAAAATAGGGTATCTGTAAGGATTCTAGAGAGGCTCCAAAAAGAGGGTCTGAGTGGGTCTTAGGAGTCCAGATGTACCGGATAATGAGGTACTGCCTGTGGATTTAGGCTTTAGGGTTTAGGAGTAGTGTGGGTTAGTAGTTGGGGCAATGTACCCTAAACCCTAAACCCTAAACATTGGGCACTTGGACCACCAGGCAGCTCCGTTGAGGTGCAGGGATGCAGGGGATTGGGGCGTAGTGGTTTAAGGTTTCAGGGGTTTAGTTTTTGAGGGCTAGGGTGACGATGACTATAGTTATAGTTAATTCGGCCATAGACAGCAGAGCCGTTTTCTTTCGAAGCCCGCTTGATAACTCAAACCTCTGAACCCCAAAATCGATTCCAAGTCATGAGCCTGCAAGCAACGTCTCGGCATGCGTTACTCTATTCTGGATTGGGTTGCCCCTCATAGAACCTTCTGTGCTGCACGTCCAGGACTAGTCTATTTTGCGTTTGTTTGTGTGCGTGTGTGCTGTTGAAGCCTTTTGGGCGGTTGTGCTACGCCAGAAATCAGATAGAGGGTAGTTGGGGGACCTAGGAATAAAGTCCCAAGGCCTGAAAGCCCTTGGCCCCAGGCCACATGACTAAGTCCGCGTCTCAACCCTCCCTAAGGGTCCATGTACCCAAATAGTAGATACTTTGGCCTTAAAGTAGTCCCTATATGGGTACTTTGGGGCCAAAGTATATACTATTTGGGTACATGGACCCTTAGGGCATGCTTTCGCATCGACAAACCTGAGCCAGATCTCCCTTTCGCCAGACATTCCGGCTTAGATGCAATCCCTAAGCATTCAGCCCGAAAGACCGCACTTCTGCAGCCCGGTTTCAAGGATGGCGTTGAAGGTCTGCGGCTATCTTGCTGTGCCTTGACCCGAATACTGGGTTTGACTGTGAAGAGTGTTTATGTGAATACCATGCTTCTCTGATTTGCTACTGAACCTGTGCTCACCCACCCTACACTTGTTACGGCCCCTTGCTTAGATGGCTGGCATATTATTACTAGTGCTAGTCTTCATCGACCATCCATGTTCTTGCTGATGTGTGCTATTGTCTAAAGCCTAAAACCCGAACCCTAAACCCTAAACCCCTAAACCCTAATCCCTAAACCCGAAACCCTATACCTCTTTAAGAAGCCTTTGCGACAGTCTCCATGCATGTTGTCTCCTTCTGCTGCTCCAGTTTACGTGCGCGAAGCCTTCGGCCCTTGACCCTATCTCGGTCCATTGCCGGTCGCAGACCATGCTGATTCTCTCGCTCTCTCTCGCCATCCCTCGCTGTACGTACGTATATTTATATACATACATACACACATACCATACATACA
>CAJNDV010035166.1:0-19908 GCA_905221635.1 Symbiodinium sp. CCMP2456
TCGGGCAACTCCTCCCCTGTCCTTGATCTCTGCGTCTACCACCTCGTCGCCCTTCGGTGACTTGATCTCTGCGTCTACCACCTCGTCGCCCTTCGGTGGCTCCATCTCCTGCAGAGCGCCGTGAGATGCAAATCCGAAGCCCCCGAGCACTCGCGCTCCTCCGCTTGAGCAGCCTCTGGCTCTGGAGCCGGGGGGGGAACCGCCGGAAGCTCCGGCTCCCGAACCGGGACCGCTGCGACGGGCGGCTCCTTCTTCGCGGGCGGCTCGGGTGGCGCGACGGGCGGCTCGCCCTCGGCCACGCCCTGCCTTGAAAGCGCATATTCAGTGGTCGGTGCAGCCAAAACACCCGTCTTTTTTCGGGTGCAGCCCAGAGGCTTCAGAGGCTTCGGCTTCTTGTCATCGACCTCAGCCCAGCTCTCTGGACATGGCCATCTGCAGGCAAGGAAGCTTCAGGCCCTTCAGGGCCGACCTTTTTTCCGGAGCCCTTGGGAAACTGCGTCGGCTTCTGAACGCGACGCAGATATGGTTTTAAGGGCATCGACCGACGCAAAACAAACGGATGAGCATTCATCCAGAGACCGCTGTGGGCCTCCGTCGCCATGTTCTGGCGACGGGTGACACAGAAATGGACAGAACCTCGCCTGTCCTAGTCAATCACGATCCACGCGCAACGTCACTGTGCTCGACGCTATCATGCAATCGTGCCATGTTGTCCACCAGCCTCCTGATGCACTACGACAGGTTGCGAGAGCAACTATACTTGTCGCGACCGTGGCTCGGCTCCTAGTCAGGCAGGAAAGTCACAAAACTTCGAGCCGCCCTGGTTTTGCCAGTGACAGCGAACTTCGACCGCCCTGGTTTTGCCAGTGACAGCGAAAGAAAACGACCGACCTCACTCAACATGGTGTGGCCTGCCTGCTACACATATCTGAGAATCAAAACACTTCTTCAACATAGTCACCACGTGCTATTTCGGCAACCCTTTCGCACTCTTCTGGGTGTCCATCGAAAGCTTGCAGCAAGAAAGCTGGGACCGATTGTCCGTTTGCAAAGTCAGCCGCAGTCCAACCACGTATGTTGCGCATGTCAAGCTTTGCACCGGCTGCTATAAGGGCTGCAGCACCTGCGTATTGCGCTGAATTGATGGCCAGCATGAGCGGCGTCGCTCTGGGGACATGGTGCAGAGTTCTTGTGGCCGCAGTGACCTTGCTATATCGGTGCTGAAAAGACTTCAGGACTGTCAAGACTCCGAAAGCAGCTGAATGCTTCCAGACACTGCGTGATCGGTTCACATCGGCCCTCAGAGCCACCAAGCGCTCAACGAGCTCTGCACTCCCACCACGATGCAACATGGCACAATACAGGGCATCTGAAGCATCCATCTTATAACCCCGGCCGACAAGCTCTTCCATGGCTGCTAGCGAGCCGCAAGCACTGGCCGACTCAAATGCAGAGATGCCGAAAAGGTTGCGCACATCCGGGCTGCAACCAGCTTCGCAAAGCATACGCACACCTTCGGCATTGTTCGCATCTGCCGCACAGGTCATGGCCGGCCGCACGTAGTCCGCAGTGCCATTCACGCTCGCCTTCGCTGAGATCAGCAGTCGCGCTGCATCATTGTGGTGATAGAACAAACAAATGGCTAGTGCTGACGTCCAAGGCGGCATTCCTACTCGCGGCTGGTCGCCCTTCGTCTTCGAATTCGGATCCGCCCGCTCCATGAGTAAAGCCTTGATCACCGATGAATCGCCCCGAAGAGCTGCATAGTGCAAGGCCGACCATCCGGCACGGTCCCTCTCACGTACTCTCGCAAAGCCATGTTGGTACAGGAACTTCATGGCAATGTTCGGCTCCAGGTTACCGATGTTTTCTGGCCCCAAGTCGGGGACTGGCTCGAAACATGGCTCAGCCCGAAGGCCTTTGAGGTACACGGCCTGCAAGTTCAGCAGCACACGGTAGCTCACCTGTACTTGTCCCGAGCATCCTAGCATCCTAAAGATGGAAACAGCAAATATAGATGAAAAGGTCTGCTTGCAGTAGAGGTACGAAGTCTTGATCCCTCAGAAGGAAAAAGAGCTTCCGCCGCAAAGCTTGAGCAAGGACTGGAGCTAGTTTGTCACAGTCCTGGGCCCTGGTAAACTGCCCTTCCCCAGGTGGCCCCCCGCCAACGGAGGCTTCCGCGCCATGCACCAGCTCGATATTCGAGGAGCTTTTCACAATGATCCAGGACTCCTTCTCGCTCAGCTCCCGAAATGCCCTCTCAACTCTGCACCAACCTGCAGGGCTACAAGCAGACATCCGTGAAACACGGAGTGTTCGATCCAAGCATTGCACTTGGCGGGACATGGCTAACCTCGGGGAGTCGGCGTAGTAAGGTATCTTAAAGCATGACCCTTCCGGCCTCGCTGTGCCCAGCTGCCGGGAGTGAAGACTTTGGACCGGCTGCTGTTTTCCACGACGGGGCACAGCGCTATAAAGAACGAACACTCGGCTACATACGCAGGAATACTGCGTATGGCATTGGCGAGGTCGCCGGTTTCTTTGGCATTCGGCCCATATTCCAGCTGCGGGCAACAGAAGTAATCATACCAGACAAACAGAGGCGAAGAGCGAAGCTCTGTCGTAGGCAAGCCTTTGGCACCAGGCGTCATTACCTCTGTTACAAGGTCCACCGGTATTTGCTGCAAGTCTGACATGGCATATCGCAAGGCATCCTGAAGAACCTTCAGCTGCTTAAGCTCTGGGTCTGGATGTTCGAACCCGATCCACTGGTGGGAAATAAACATGGCCTTGCCCAAACTCCGGCAGAATTTCACAAGACGGTCGGTGGCCTTCAGCTCCTCGTAAGGTGCCATCTCTGTCATCTGCAGCAGTATGTCCACACTAACGGTGTACATCGGAAAATGCATCGAACAGCCGTCAGGTTCTACCAGCATCCGCAAGGACTTGGCATGTTCGACCAACGGGCTCTGCTTGGGAGCTGCGCAACATGGCATCAGGAGTTAGAAAGAGCTGTCAATGTCTCTGTACAGAATTTCTGTGATACTACGGGCATTGCAGCCTGAGGCGGCCAATGAAGACGAGCAGCTCAGATTTCCGTTGTTGACAACGTCACGACATGTCAAGGCACCCTTTGAGTGTCACACACCGTTCTTGGCCTTCCCCTTCCTGGAAGGCATCCAGGATGTAAGGCAAAGACCGCTCTTGCTGCCCCAGGCAATATCTCGAGCTGTTGTTCAGTCCTTCCGTCCCTGCTTCTGGACCTTGCCTGCTTTGCGACTGGCTTCTCCTGGCTGTGTCGCGTGTAGCTCTGGCAGACCCTGGCAGCCCCGATGCTGCATGGTACGAGTACTCCGAGTACTCCGAGAAGGGTTCGGCCACGCCAGTGCACGAGGCGGCTGACGGCTTTGTTTTCCGATGTTTGGCCGAACCCACCCTCAATGCACAGCACGTCAAGAACAGATTAAGGAGTAAGGTTGCAAGGTTGAAGGTAAAGCTGTTGGCGTGTGGTATGTCATGTCCTTACTATGTTATATTTCGGGGCTTCGCGGCGTATCCTCAAAATTCCGAGACTTTGGAGACTCCCGGGAGCTTGAGCTAGTTGATGGGCTAAGGCCCCAAATCTAAAGCTTATAATATGAGGGGCCTTAATAATTAGAATCGGGTTTCGAGGTATATTATACTGTAACTATAATACACCAAAAAAATTATTGGTAACTGTTTAGACCCCTATATTAAGGGGCCTAAACCATGAACCCGAAGCGGAAGGGACTTGAGGGTTCGATTTGCAAATCGACCTCCGGGCAATGGGAGGATCAAGAACGGAAGCGACAGATTCTGCCTCCGGCAGTGATCTGCACGGGTCCAAGCCGGCCCCGATGCCTCTGACCTAAGATCCAGCACTCCCGTCCTTCTCCTTGCTTGGCTTCTCTTTCTTCTCTTTCCTGCACAGTGCTACTCCACTCGTTTGCAAAGAAAAATCAGTGGGGCAGGAGATGCCACAGCAAAGCTGCCACAACCCCAAGGTCAGCGCTGAGCAGTCTTCTTTGTAGGCTCGTCGTCCTCCTGCCCACTGGACAGAATCCATGCATAACGTGAAAGATGGATCTCCGGTCCTTGCTTACCTTCTTCTTGAGGTCTTCCTCGGACGACCGCAGGAGTTTCTTCAGATCTGAAAAACCAAATAAGGGATCGGCTCTTGGACAGCCCTGCCTTTGCCTTCTTAGGCGATTCCACTTTCTCTTGCTTCTTCGCTTTCTCGGCTTCCTTACTCTGCCCAACGTGCTACACTCTGTTCTATCGCTCAAGCCCTCCAGAGGACCTCCGCTTTCTTCTTTGCTTTCGCCTCTTCCTTTCAGCCCGACACATGAGATCGGGCTAGCAGCGGCTAGCAGCGGCTAGCAGCCGCTGGCAGCACTCAGGCGGCTAGAGCAGGTCCTTCTTTCCGGCACGTCTTCGTTTCTTGGCAGCCTTCTCTTCTCGGATCTGCCTTGCCTTGGCCGCCTCTTCCTCGCTGGTGAAGCGAAGGCCGATGCTCCGTCGCACGCTGTCCTCCAGACAGACACAATGAGGCTGAGGCCCCATAAGCTGTGCCAACATCATCCGAGATCCAACCTCCGGCCGGCCGGCTTTATTCTTGACTTTCTGCGGCATTACAATCTGCTTCCCCTCCGGGAAAGGCCTCACAGTAATGAGCCGCACGGCTCTTCATAAGCAAAGCAGTCTCCCCCAATGCAAGCCAGCAGACACATCTTCGCTACGCTGCAGCCATTGCACTTCCTCTTCACTTGCTCCTAGCACAACGTCTCACAATACTCTGCCATGCTCTGCGCTGCTCAGTGCTTCAGATCCAACTCACCCACGGCCTTCTTCTTGAAGTCCAGTTCCGTTAGCGGAGACATCTCGCACACACAGCTGTGGTTCAGCCTGTCAGGAAGACATCGCCCAGAATTCCATAACCGACCTGACAAGCTCGTGCTGGCTCGCCTCGCCGTCTCGCCGCAGTAGGCGAAGCTCTGCATGGACCCAGGAGACACCAAGGTGATTGACAACCTTCTCCAAACAGCGATGCTCCCAGGGTCCCTTCATGGACTTCACCTGAAGCCTGTCACTGAGTTTGGCACCAGTCCGCCCTTCGGGCATCGGCCAATCTTAACCTGGGCTCCATGCTACTCTCTAATGGGAGCAGCTGCGAGTAGAGGACTCGTCAACAGAAACAGCCGGTTCGGGCACAGGGCAGCAAACAGAAAAGCAAAGGCCATGGCCTACGCTACGACTGCATCTTCGCCGACAATCTGGCTGGTTCCCTGCGCAGAGGGCCGTGCCACCGTGTGCTCTTCGTCTCCCTCGAGCTGCAACTCGCAGTGGACCTCTTCCTGCAGACCGTGGGAAGAGCATCTTCTCAAGCGCCAATCCCATCGCAGATCTTTGCAACGGACTCTGGGGCCGGGGAAGCGACCTCGCCGTCAAGCTGCAACGCGAAGGCAAGAGCCTCCATGGCTGCTACCTGCCCAGCAGAGAAACCCCGACTCCAGCCCATGAGTGCATGACCCATAAGCCACAAAAAGCAAGTGAACCCCTGAAACCTGTTCTACCCCAAGCCCGTACGGCCCACTTGACTCATCTCCTAGACACTGGAAGGCTTAACGGATCAGGAAGGCGCCTCTGAAACCCTTCGGCTCACCGTTCAAGAATCCCGAATCAACACGTTTTAAACGAGATGTTGTCCGCAGCTGAGAACCTCGATCGGGATTCAATGCGAGGCGGCGCCATGTCCTCCCAGCAGGATGAAGATCTCTTTGCTTGAAGCACTAAAGATGGTGGCAACAAACCAAGTCCGCGTGCTGGAGCTTGCAGAGTACTACTGGTCTCACATAATTCAAGCACAGCCGATGACGCCTCCGAGCACGGAGTCCATGGAAGGCATGGCGGCAGCTGCGAAAACATCCCGTGGCTTTATGCTTGAGGATTCGCTGGATGGAATCTTAGCGGCTAGGGCTAGGGCTTACGGTGGCAGGGCTAGCAGGCCCATTTCAGAGAAGTACAGTTTGCTGAAGAGTGCTCGGTCTTGAAAATGATGAGAAGTCTTCCACACGTCTTCTTGTGTATCCGTGCAGAATACTCTTGCAGGAGAGGAGGCGATGAGGTTGCCTCGGGTTTCCGTTGTTACCCCAGTAACGGGCAGGGGCAGGCTCGCGGAAAGCTTTTGCCACGATTCAGCATGCTTTGCTGAAGCTTTGGCAAAGCAGTCTGGAAGCCAGGGGTTTCCTCACCTTCCAGCACTAACCTCAGCGTTCAGATCCGGGACAGGTCAGCTGCACAAGATCAGGATGGCTGGTGCAAGTCCGAGACGGTGACTGCCACGCAGGCACTGACACCGTCACAGCTTCGACCTCCGACTTGTGCACATCAGCCAGCTTGAAACATGCACAATTTTAAGGAACATATGCACCTCCGCATGATGGAGAAGAAAAGGGTGGGAAAGAGGGTGCGAAGCAGGCGAGCCGCTCGAGCATCCAGAGCAGCAGGGACCTGGCCACAGACAAATCTAAACGCCGTAAGCCTGAAAGGCCCCGAGAGGCCCCAAGAGGCCCCAGATCTTCAGTGCAGCTCTGACTGCCCGGGCCAGCTCTGCTTTCCGCCGCGCGATTGCCGCGAGGACTTTCGGTGCTAACACATCCGGAGCCACGCCTGGAACAGCCCGCAGCAGGGAATTTCGCAAGAGCTGAACGGTGTTTTGTAACCACTCTTTGAGCCTTTGATCTCGGGCTCCACATGCACCCCATCACTTCTGGCGGCGTTTCGTGCATGTTCAGTAGCCTCAGGCAAGTGAGCAATTCTGGACATGAAATACCGCGTCCGCCATCAAGGACCGATTCAGACCGGAGCTATGTACCCCGGACAAACTGTGGTTACCTTGGCTGTACTCCCCATGGGGACACTGTTACACGGAAGCTTGGAGCGTGAAACACGGTGCAACATCGTAGCATGATGAAGCCAGGTCACAGCTATGCCATTGTCCGCCACCTCTGCCCGCAGCGAGTCATAGAAGCCGACGGCAGCATGCTGCCAAGTTTAAGACACTATAGACGGCTCGCAAGTGTATTGCAGACTCCATTCAAAGCTGCGCAAGGATCCTTCGCAGCTGCATAGGCGGTTCGACCAGGCAAGCCGAAGAAGCCCTGCAACGCGGCGCTTTCCAGCTGCTACGTCTTCCATAGCAGCGCCTGCCTGGACCGATGAGATTTGCACTACATGGCCGCTTCGCCTCCAGAGAGAGAAGCAACTTTCACAGCCCCTCGCACGGACGAACACTTTGCTGCTCTGTAACGGGGACATCTCCGCTCAGTCCACAAAAAGTTATCAGCCCTACCAACAAACAAATACTATTTATATATATATATATATATAAACTTCTCAACAGTACGACTGCCGTCATAAACTCAGTACAATCACCATATTCATCATGCTGCAGCTGATAGGAGACATCCTTTTCAGTCGTACAGCATGGTTCAGGCTGCATAGCAAAGCTTCTTGCCAACATGTCCTGTGAGGCCCTGGCGCCTTCCAGACTATGCTGCAGATTGATTCACAACCCGGCCAACGCCAGTTCGTTGGGTTCAAGGTCTGTCTGTCAACATGTTCCTTGGTGGTCTCTAGGTGCTCTCCTGGGGTCTCCTGGTGGTTTCTTCGTGGTCTCTGGTGGTTCTCCTCGTGGTCTGCTGGTTGTCACGGTCGTCCTGGTCGTAGTGGTCGTCGTGAGGGTCCTGAGGGTGCCAGTGGTCGTGGCCTTCAGTTTCGTTATGGTCGTCGTGGTGCTCTTTCACTGTTCGGGGATCTATAGCATAATGGCTTTTGCGCTCGAAAAATCTGCGCCTGCAGTCTTGGTTGGTGTGTAGTGTCGACGGTGCCGGTATCTGAACCGTTGCCGACGGACCAGGAGACCTCCACGAGACCGCCAGGAGACCACCAAACTGTTTTGATTCAGCGCGGCCCACGCTTTTCCCCAAGTACTGGAGCGTTTCAAGCACGGTGCGTACGCTTCCCTCGCTTAACCGGCGAGATTCGGACAGACGACCAAAAACCTTCCCCCCCAAGTACCGTGTTAGACCTTACAAACAATGAACTCGGCTCTCCGGGCAACGCTTAAACAGCGGATCCTCTAATTATAACAGGGCGCGAGATCTGCACCCTGCACGCCACAGGAGCTGTGCGTCGCACTGATACTCTGCAAATAGCAAGACGCGAATACAAAATAGGCAGCAACGTGTCGGGGAACCCTATTGTGCGCACATGCCGCGCGACCAAGTCCCTCTCGGCCACACAAACCAGTGCTCTCTACTCTTTAGAGAACTTCCCAGTGTAGCCACGTCTGATGCTGGCCCCCAAGTCGGCTGCACAGGACTAGGCCTCCTAAGCCAGTCTGGAAGGAGGGCTTTCAGCAGGATCACGCCACTAAAGAAGTCCACGTTCATCACGTGTTGGTCCGTCTTCAAGGCTCTGTGGCTGGTCAAAGCTCGGAGGCTGCGGGAACTGCCCTGCCTCAATCGACGTCTCCTGGCCGAGGCCTCTAAATCCGACCCCACCGTTGTTCACGAGGACATCTACACGCCCGAAGAGACCTGAGGAGCGGAAAAGAGCCATGGAATCGACGCAGACGCAAACGCAAGCAGCCCATGGTGAGACGAGGCACCTTTCGCCTGCTCGGCTGCAGGCTGTAACCTCGAAAGGTCAGAAAGATCCAGCGGCAGCACCTCGCTTCCATGAGCACCGCTCCGAGGATTGCAAAGGGTCCCGTTTGGGTCTCTTGCTTCTGTCTTCAGATCTGGAAGCAGCGCCAAGCATCTTAACCTCAACTGCAACCCTCCAAGGAGGGGGGGCCAAGGCCAAGATGCGCCAAGGTCCTGACCTGACCCTTTCGAGCTCATCCTTTCGACGAGCACTCAGGATCAGGCCTCCAGGCTTGGCCTGCAGAGCACGTGGGTCCACGTGCTCATGCGCGCTCCGCGGACGGGTACGTTCCATGGGGCGAAATCAGCCATGGCTCCGCTTGACAGAGAGCAATGCAAAGTGCTTCTCCAAAGCCAGCGGAAGCTCCCGTCACCCAAACTACCTCGAGGCAGCTCCATGCACAGGACTCACAGTGGAACAAAAAAGATTCCCTCGATGCCTTGTCTGAGAAGTATTCCTGGGCAGTCGTTGGCTCTGAGTTGTGAGGGAAGCTCTTCGCAGGGCGGCAGGGCCTCCATCACAGCCATGTCTTTGCCATGGCGAGCACCCACGAGCAAGCCCATCCGAGACCTGCCAGATCTTTCGAGAACACACGGTGGTCACCAGCGGCGCTGTGGCCTCGATGAATTCGCTCAAAGCTGTGAGCACGGTCCGTGCAGTGGCACGCACCCACCCCACCCGGAACTTGGAACGACCTGCGCATTGACAGGACTCGACGCACTGAAGACTCCATCCAGTCAGCACCCGTGCCTTTGCCCTTACTCCCCTCGCAGTGTCCTGAGAATGAAGCAGAACTCGAACGACTCTAACAACGCATGCAGAATCCTGCAAGGTATGCGTAGTGCTCGGATTCAGAACAGACTCAGGCGTCAACCCGAAAACAAAGGCGGCACACTGCGCGAGGCAAAGGGATGATGACAAACTTAAGCTGTACATGGTGGGCTGAGAAAGGGCAAGCAAATTAACAATCCTACAGTTCGAAAGCATGTGTCAGCAATTCTGGTCGGAACACGGGCAGACCCTGAACAAGCAACTTTACAACGAAGTGAAAACCGACCCTGCCCAAACGGATGGCTCAAACACTTGCAGGCATCGTATTTAGGACCGCAACGTCTTGGAATTCTGGGCCGTGCTACGTGCTCTCTGCTGTGAGCACGGAGCAGCGTTGCATCTATGTACACCAGTGCCCATGGTTCTTCACTCGACAGAGTCAGCGACCTTGGCTCAGGTAACAGGGGGTCGTGCAGGACCGCAATCGTCGAAGCGGCTCATGACGAAGAGTCGGATCGCAGAATCTGATCGTGTCTGAGGCTGTTGGCAGACTGCGAGTTCTCATCCGCCAGCATGGCCTGGTGGGAGAGCAACTGCAACTCCTTCCCGCAGCGATAACCCCAGCATCGGGGGGCACACCTCCCTCATGAGCTGCTCCAACATGTCTCCCAGAAGGGCAGCATTGTGATTCCTGGATGAGAGCCCAAGCACATGAAAACGGAATGTGTTTCAAAAACTCCCTGCCGCAATCTGGGAGCTTCACCTCTCTGGGAAGTGATCGGCTTCCAGCGTCAGAACGCCAGTTTTCTGAACGGGATGATGGAACAGGCGTTTCTTGCAATGCTGACCCAGTGTGGCAGAAACACCAAGGTTTTTGAAAGAGATCATGGTCATGATACGTAGTATGATGCGTCCTTTTCGATCATCCTCAACTCATAAAACGACCATCCCAGCTGCCCCTTGCGCCTCGCAGACCCGGTGATGGCCCACGATGTCCACCAGGCGCTCCTTCTGCCTGGCTGAGGTTCACAAAGCAGAGTGGGAGTGGGAGCTTGTGGCCCAAGATCCCTGACTCTGCATGGAAGGAGTGGAGCACTCACCCTGCGAAATGAACAGTCGTGACCCTTTGTTGTGGGAACCTCAGGCTTGAAAGCTGACAACATCTCTTTTTCGGACGTTCCAAACCGCCAGGGGGTACAGTCCTGTCCTTTATGCAACGGGGCTGCTGATGGAAGGGGACGTCAATGCAAGTTTTCTGGGTGCTTAAAACATGATCACAAGCGGGGTGAAGCAAACCGTGTTTACACGCAGACCACTCGAGTCAACCAGAAAGGCTTAGCAGACTGCTGAACCCTGACACTGAAAGCAAACCCTAAACCCTAAAATGTCTCTACACTTAGGACGGAGTTGAACACACGGTGCTCAAGGAGCAAAAAAACATGAACTTGCCGCAAACCCCAACTCCAAAACTAAGTGGGCTCTGCTGAAACGAGGTCGAAGCGCACCATCGCCACTACCACCGCCACAACCGGTACTAAGCTCAAAGCACGCGGTGGGAAAAGATCCACCGTCTCGCGCACAGACGTGTGTTCGACGACAGAGTCACGCTCAAAACAAAACGGCAGGGTCTCAGACCTTCCTTTATTACTCCAGTTCCGCCCATGCCTTATCCGGGGCCTGACCCGGGATTTCGATCTCCAGGAGAGAACTATGGAACTATGGAAAGCAGGAGACTCCCACCTCTGGGTCAGTGGTAGGTCGCAAAGGCGGACCTTCAGAACTTGGATTGCAACTTCAGGTCATGCGACATCATGCGTAGCAGAACTACTGGGGCACGACGGCCACGGTGCACCCAACCATGGAGCCCTCATACCTGCAGCGAATTGCAGCGAGAACACGAGTCGCAGCTCACAGAGCTCGCACGCTCAGACAGTTTCGAACACGTGTGAGAATAAGCTCTAGGCTCGTTGGGTTCATCGTAGACTGTCGGAGGCCCCCAATAGACCTTCCCATGTGCAGAGTGACCACGCGGCCATGGATTCCTGCGAGCCTTGTAGCTGAGGGTGTGGGGATATCTGAAGCGGATGTGGTTCGCCGAGCGAGGCAGATTGGAGGAGTCCTGAGCTGGGTGCTCTACACAGTGCTTTCGGACAGCTGGGGAGCGGTGTGTCCTGCAGGTCTGTGAGTGGCGTCAGGAACCCTAGCCTGTTGACCTCCTCTGTCGGGTTGTCGTGCGTGAGCCTGCAGGCAGCTGAGAAGCATTGTCGCCGGACTCCCACGCTCCTCAAGTAGGAAATAGCAGCGAAGAGTCGGGGCTCGCGCCCAGCTATTCTCATCACCCGGTAGTTCGTGTAGCGCGTCAGATCCTGCACGCTGCAAGAGACTGTACGCTTGCTTGTCGCCAGCGGCACCCCAGCCACATCAATGACAGGTGCCTTTTTTCGTCGGATGTTGTGCCGACCTCATCAGGCAAAGCCGCCAGCCGATGCTCACACGGCAAGGGTTCACCGGCAAGCTCTCCGGTCAGCTGCCCTCGCCCTCGCAGAGAAGGTCAAAGGACGAGGCCAAGCATCACGTTAGCAACCAGAAGCTGGAAGCCAAAAGATTAACCGCATGCAGCCAGAGGTGGTTTTGGTAGTCAGTGTCCCTTCATGAGTCTCGAAAAGCTCGACCCTTCAGGCTAACCAACTCTGAATGTTACAGGCGTCATCTACAGACTTTGAAGGGACTCCAAGTGGCCTCTTCGCACTAACTGCACATGATAAACCTGATTCAACTCAACCCAACGCCAAGCGGTTCGCTCCGGCTAGAAGGCAAGTGTCCGGGACACAGGAGATCAGATGAAGTAGGTCGTAAATGCTTTCCTTGTGCTTTTAAGGCCAACCCGACACCCATGGACCGTTCGCCATTTTGCATCAAGAATTAAACAACATGCGCAATCGAGCTCTAGCGCTGGCTTGAGGTGCGCCAAAAATATCTAGTGCTGCATGCACGGACTCGTGTACAGAAAGGGCTGCGGAGGTGGTAAGGCATCGGCCATCTGACGTCAAGCCACGCATATGGCGCCGGATGACCATACTCATCTGGTGAGGGCTCTCCTTATTGTTCCCCTCATACCCGCAATTGTCAGCATGAAGTGTGAGCATTCCGATGGCCCGGGCCGGATGCATCACATTGTCGAAGATCCGCTCCATTCTCGGCCCACCACTGGCCGCCTGCCGCAGCTTGCATACTGGTTTCAGGGGATTGCAGTTTCCAGTCTTGGCTGCTGGATGCCCGTCTGGCCTTCTGCTCCTCCGTGCGATCCTCACGCTTCGGCTTCTTCTTGCGCTTGTTGCCCTTCTTGGCCCATCGCACTTGCAGGGGTGCCTCGGTTCCCGATTTCACACGGACCTCTCTCGGAGTCGCGGCTGAGCCCCCGGCCGTCAGGCCAACGAGCCCTTGTGGCAAACCTCGCTCAAATCACGGGAACCTGGACCCGGACAGGTCCTCCCAAGCCGACGCACCTGGAAGAGACTCCGTGGAAAGACGAGCTGCACTGACGGCCGCCCGCATGGCGGCCAACGCTGGTGTTACAGAGCAGAAGGCAAGTATGAAGTGAGTCTGCTGCGATTGTCCCATGTTCGTAGTCAAGGGCTTCTTGATGTTATGGGATGTTTGAGCCGGACATCGCAGTCCAGGCGTCCCAGAAATCAACATATTTAAAGCTATGATATAAGCCCGAGGCCATTAGACTGACCGTCAAGCTGCGCGCTGCAGTGGAGCATCTCCATTGCTAGCGATGTCTCGAGCCTTGCTAGGAGGGCTTCCATGTCCTTTCGGATGCAGCATGCATGCTGGCATAAGAGTCTGGTGTTACTTCCCGAAATGACAAAGCAAACGTTTGCTCATGGCAGCACAACTGCCACAGTCGACAGGAGCTACTCTCTAAGTTGACAAGCCAGCTAGTGGCACAAGACAACGCTTCTGTAGCATTTCGGGTGAAACAGAAAACCGTCGGCAAAGCCTTGCATAGAGAAAGAGTACTCTGAGGGGATGACTCTGTCAGCATCTCTCTGGAAGACTGTTAGCTGGGGGCCCAGAAAGGGCCCCAGGGCCAGAGCCGGCGGCTCGTGCAGGCTTCGCTCAACAGAGCAATCCTACAGAATGCGGGGTCCCTGATGAAGTGATAACTTGGGATTGTAAACTCTCGAGCACGGTTACCACTCACCAGGCGCGAGAGCTGGCGCAAAGTGGCATTGCTGTTGGTCTCGCACCCCTCCTTCAAAAAGTTTATGCGGTCCAAGAGCAAGCGGAAACTGTCACCTCACGGTTGATGATCACCTGCCGTCAAGAGTCACGTGCGAGTGCCACCCAAAGCCCCAAACTCCCAAAGCAGCTCAGAGCGCTTCCCGCCCTTCCTTCGGCCCCCGCTGCCTGGCCTGAATACAGAAAGAAGCCAAAGAGACCCTCGTCGGGGAGAGCCCCGGCCTGCTAAGACTGGCGACCGGACATGGAAATGCAAGCGTAAGCTTACTGTCACGGAACGTGGTGCACTGCGTTGCGCCTGCTTCAAGCTCGGCACGAGTTCACCCGTCTCTTTCAACGGAACAAGGCCTGCCAGGCTGCCGCCGGTTCACCAGCAACAAGCCAAAGGAGAGACATATGGCCACCATGAAGCACATGCCTAAAGCAGTCTTCAAACTATCTCTCGAGGCAACTTAGGCTTGGAGGATGCCGTCGGCCTGGGTCTCCATCCATGAGGCCTCCGACCTCGCCATTGCAGAGTCTAGCGCTCAGTGCGGGTCCGAGGTTCTCGGTCAGAGAGTGCCGGACGCTCTTGCCGCCGATGAATACATGAGGCATGCTGGTTCGCCTGTCGGCAACAGGTCCACGCCCTAGTGACCAACTGTCGAGAAAAGCTGGCTACTAGGTGCTGAGGCGGAAGCCCATAAAGAGTACCAAGCCTTGGAGCCACACGTGGTCGGGGTCGGGGAAGCTTTACATGCTTGCCCTTAAAAGAACGCAAGACTGTTTAACGATGGCGGCTTCTTGACAAAGCATCGCTTGACATTCGAAGACGAGACACTCGGCTCGCTTCGCAGCTTGCTCGGGGGTGGCCAGGAACCACTCGTAGCCGAGGGAGATCTCAGGGCCGTCGGGTTGAGTCAAAACAACCCCATAAAAGCCTCCAAGCTCCACATGCCGGGGCCGGGGGTCGTGGCCTGCCTCCGTGTAGTCGGCACCGACGGAGTCCAACAACTTCTTAGCCTCATATCACTTCTCAGATTTCACACGCTAATACGACCACGGATTCTGCGCCTCCGCCGCGAAAGGAGACCACTCGTAGGTGTAGATCACTACAGGTGCCTGGCCAGGAAATCTTGCACACCCACTTTGAGGCTGGCGAAGACAATGCCATGCCGGGGCTGGCGGAGGTAATGTCTGCTTCGATGGCAGATCGCGTAGCCCACTTGTCGTATCGTCCTGCTTGGATCGCCGCCTCTGCGCATCGTGCCAGGGACCATGACTCATGACTGCAATAGCACATCATCAAGAACCACTGCTCTGCTTCGGCCAGCCCTGAACGTGAAGACACGGCCGAGAAGAAGCCACCAAACATCGAAGTCCAGCCCTTGCTGGACAGACTTCCGACTGCGGGACCCCCGTGCCATCTTCTTGTTACTTTTGTCCTTGCTACCGTTCTGCTCCTGCCTCTCCTTACTCGCACAAGTTGGGAGGCAGGTCTGTACGCGCATGCAGAACCTGTGGGTTGTGATGTATTTTGCACCGCTGCCCTTTCTTTTGTGCTGCATCTCTTGCTTGCCTGCTTGTTTACGACTCTGGCGGGCCCAGCCCTCTTGGGCTGTCGTGGTGGAGGCTGCGCTTTTTACCTACGATTGCGGGATGTTCCGGTAGGGGCACGTTTTAGCCAGAATTTCGGTGATGTTCTGGGCGTCAGTCCCCTGTTTGATTTGGATCCGGGTAAGCGAGTCAGCACGCAGGATCAGCAGACGGAGCTGACTAGAAGACATAAGGAGTGGATGGGTGCAAAAACCCAGCTCTTCAAAGGAGTGTGTCATGCGACAGGACTATCAAGGACAAAACCCAAACCCTAAAAGACGTGGGTGATTGCGAAAACCCAACCAAAAACCCAAACGAAAGGATTGGAGCCCCAAACCATAACACGGAGTATGTTCTAGGAAAACCTAAACACCTGGAAGGAGTAGCTTCAAACCCGTACCAGGTGTTTTGGGCAGGTGCGACAAACCCGAAAAAAATAGCTGGTGCAAGCCCCAAACCCTAATGATGGGAGTGGGTGGGCTGACGCCCCAAACCCCAGCAAAGAAAATGTTGTGCGATAGCCCAAACCCTACAAGAAGTAATTGGCGCCAAAACATGTAGCCCGCACAAGGGGGGTGGTGCGAGATCCAAAACCCTAAACGGAGTGGTTGGGTGTGGAAAGCCAAAAACTTGTTTGGGTGCTCAAGCCCCAAACCGTGAAAAGAGTATGTGTTTGCCGCCCAAAGGGAGAAGTTGGTGAAACCCTGAAAGGAGAAGCTCGTGCACACCCCAACCCAAACTGGAGCGCAGGGGTGCGAAACTCTAAGCCCTGAAAGGAGTAGCTGGTGCAAACCTCAAACCCAAAAATGGAGCGCAGGGGTTCGAAACCCCAAAGCTGGTGAAAACAAGCCCAAAGTGGAGCTCGTTCGAAACGGCAAACCCTTGAAGGAGTAGCTGGTGCAAACTCAAAACGGAGTGGGTTAGAAACTCCAAAAACTGAAAGGCGTAGCTGGTGCAAACCTCAAACGCAAGAATGGAGTGTGGGGGTTCGAAAATAGCTAGCGCGGGGGTTCGAAACCCAAACAGTGAAGGGGTAGTTGGTGCAAACCCCAAACCACAAAATTGGAGCGCGGGGGTTCGGAACCCAAATCCTAAACCCAGAATGGAGTGAGTGTTCAAATCCTGATCCTTGAAAGAAATAGCTAGTGCAAATTCAACCGAAACCCCAAACCCGAAAAGTAGTAGCTGGTGCAAACCCCAAACCCAAAATGGAGCGCAGGGGTTCGAAACCCCAACAAACCCTGAAGGCAGCACCTTGGAGCGCGACGGTTCGAAACCCCAAACCCTGAAAGAAGTAGTTCGCGCAAACCTCAAACCCGAAGTGGAGCGCGGGAGTTCGAAACCCCAGGCCCGGAAACGAGTAGTTGGTGCAAACCCCAAACCCAAAAATGGAGCACGACCCTAATAAAGAGTAGTTAGTTGGTGCAAATCCCAAACCCAAAACACAGTGTGGTTCGAAACAGCAAAGCCTGAAAGGTGTGGCTGGCGCAAACCCCAAACCCAAAATGGAGCACGAGGATTCGAAACCCAACTGAAACGAGTAGATGGTGTAAACCTCGAACCCGAAAAAGGAGTGTGGGGGTTCAAAAGTAGCTGGTCAAACACCACACGGAAGCCTCAGAATGGAGTGCGAGGGTTCGAAACCCAAACGGTGAAAGGAGTAGTTGGTGCAAACCCCAAACCCAAAATGGAGCGCAGGGGCTCGGATTCGAAACCCCAAACCTGAAAAGGAGTAGTTGGTCCAGGCCCTAAGCCCAAAAAAGAAACCCACACCCTAGAAGGAGAACCTGGTGCAAGTCCTTTTGCAAGCCCCACACCCAAACTGGAGTGCTGGGGTTCGAAACCCCAAAAAACTAAAACTAGTAGCTGGTGCAGTGCAAACCCGATATCCAAAATGGAGTGTGGGGGTTCGAAACCCCAAACCCTCAACAAAAAGAGCAGCTGGTGTCACGCCCCAAACCCAACATGGAGTGAAACCCCAAACCCCAAAATGAGTAGATGGCGCAAGAGTAGCCGGTGCAAACCCCAAACCCAAAATGAAGTCGGTTTGAAACCCCAAAATCTTGGAGTAGCTCATGCAAACTGGAGTGGGTTCCACATCCCAAACCCACCAAAAAAAAACGGGTGCAAACTCCAAAGCCAAAATAGAGCGGGTTCGAAACCCCAAACTCTACAAGGAATAGCTGGTGCAAAGTCCGAACTCAAAATGGGGTGCCGGGTCTTGAAGCACCAAACCCTAAAAGGAGTAGCTGCTGAAAAAAGTCAAACCCCTAAAGAGTGGGTGGGTGCTGAAACCAAAACCCCGAAAGAAGTGGATGGGTGCGAAAACTCAGCACTAAAAGGAATGTGTGTCACGCAACTCAAAACCCCAAAAGGAGTAGCAGCTGTTTCGCTAAGTATGTTGATCTGATGGGGCGTCTGTCCCGGATCTAGGTTGCGGTCCTCTGTGATCCGCATCAGTGATCCTGTTCCGTGTGCAGTAACGCATATTGCTTGGATGGTTGATTATGCTGTTGAGACGCGGCACCCGGGATACACAGAGCTGGCAGGCGGAAAGCAGCAGAAGACCATAAAGGACTCGCCGAGCGTCAATCTTACTTGTGGCTTCAACTTTAGAGGAAGAACCTCAAGGTTTTAGTCTCATGTCTGCTCCGTTTTCTATGGTCTGCATCTTCTCCTCCATCGTCTTCAGTTGTCCGTCCTCCTCCAGCTGTGAAGGACGCAACGCCTCTGTCCGGAGCATTGGGCAATGTCGTGTTGCCCATGTGGATCAGGAAACAAGCCAGAGTTTGTCGGCGGTGCCGTGCTGGGCTATTCTTATTGGTCTCCTCGTGGTCTTCCTTTGCTGTTCGTCCTCACTCTGTAACAGAGCCCCGGCCTGAACGACAAAGAAAGGTCTCAGGATGCCTGTGGCAAAGCTGGCCATCTTCATGGGCACGTACCTGACAGTGAAGCTTCCCACAGCCACATCGCAAAAGCACAAGACGACGTGCTCCCAATGGTAAGCCGTGTGCTCCAGGTCATTAGACTCCACTGCAGCTGGACTCCTGGCGCTGTTTGAGAGGGCTTTGTGGAACAGCCCAAAAACTCTGAGAGGTTTACTGCTGCCGAGGCTGTGGCATGCGCGCTTGTCTCGGAAGTTGAGATGCTCTGCTGCCAGCTCTAGGGTCGGCGTTCCTGGTCTGAACCCACACTCTGAAAACTCTCGGCAGTTTGCTCTGGAATCTTTGAGGTGTTGGCACAAACGCCGTCGCAGCCACGGACAAAACCAAACAAATTAAGGCCTCGTGGCAGAGGCTCGCGGCTCGCGTGCAATCTCGTGTGTAGGCCGGGCGCCCAACCGGACGGTGCAAAGAAGCCAACCTCCTACGGCCGTTGCCATGCCTGCAGAGACATTTTGGCAAGCTGTAGCAATTCCAGGGCCAGGCAGAGCCCAGCCTGCGTGCAGAAGCGACAGTGGTTCTGGCGATAGCCTCGTGTTTCTTTCGACAAGAATGTTTGCCCATGACGATTCCTTCAAGATCTCGAACGTGTGCCTCATCAGTGCTCGCCAGCATCGTAGTCGTAGCCAGCTCTCGCCAGCTTTGGGAAAACAGACTGGATGCAGCACCTACCCAAATTTCAAAAATACTTTCGGCCTGTGGGCGAGGACCCAAGGCTTGAGCCAACTCCAAGGCCTAGCGATTTCTGAACCTGGACATCCACGGACACGCCCGAGACCCATGGCCCTTTGCACTGAAACCCAGCCGTCCGTCTGAATCTTCAAGAATATTCCAGCTGACCTATGCTTCTCACGATATCCTGGCCCGTCTGAATCCTATTGAGAGATCTGCCCGCCGACGTTTCTGCCTTCGCACAGCCCAGACCCCGCGAACCCCGCCGGCCTTCCATATGTTGTCTTCAGGCAGGCATCGCAAGCTTACCACAGGCTTGACCAAGATTCTAGACGCTCGTGAAGACGCAGACAACGGGATGACAATAAACCTCGAATCCCTGCAACAATCCGTAGACGGCCAGAATGCACGCCAAGCATTCATCTCTGGCCCATACTCCAGAAAGCATGTTTGCTATATTTGCACCACCATTGCCTGAAGGTAGCTTATTAGTATCTTTGGCTCGTCTTTTCTCTGCACTTGTCCGAGTCCGCAGCTGACCCACTCAGATTGGGCCTCCAGGCAAGCCGCAAGTTCGCACAAGGCATCACCATAGCTCGTTTAGTCTCTGGCTCCTTCGCTTCAAAGCTCTGCCGTGCAGCTCACACTCCCCCCAACCCGTGGGCCGGAGCCTAACAGGAGAGCAAGCAGCATGGGCAGAGGTGCCAATGAGGACGCACTGTTCCAGTGCTCAATCTTGTCCTGGCGAGGAAGCGGAGGTGTGAAGCGATGGTACGGCAAGATGCCGGGTATACCTCTATTCTCTTGAGATCACCGTTGAGACCGTTGAGCTTGGAGATCGCTTCCTGCTTCAGCTACAGCTTCACAGGATGAAGCGAGGAGACGAAGAACAGCCACCGTCTATTGCCTGCAAAGCTTTGTCATCTCCGTTCAACTTGTCCTGTCGGCGGCGTGTGTGTGTGTGTGTGTG
>CAJNDV010035167.1:5590-26346 GCA_905221635.1 Symbiodinium sp. CCMP2456
TATGTACGTGGCTCCCTGCTTTAACTACTCATTCTGCAACTCCCGTCTCATAGGGGGGGCTGACCCTCTAAACATCGTGCAGTCTGTCGCTCCACTTTGGCCGCGTGAACCTTAAGCTTTGAACTTTGGTTTAAATCTAAGGTTTAGGAGTTTAGGGGCTTCAGTCTGTCAACCCTTAGAAACAACACACCCTAGATTCTAAATGGTGTGGCATGATTTTGTTTTTGCAAAGCTCATAGACCAACTGATTGGCTTGAGGTGGAGTGTTGAAGGTGGTGTATGGCATTGGGACAAAACACTTCGAACAGGGCTGGTGCATTCTGATATTGAAAGCAAACGACTCCAAGTGCTATGGCTCTCATACTACAGCTTGCTATGAGGAGTCAAAGATCGAAATCTCAACACTCCCTGCCACATCCCGGCCTGAGCCCAGCGAAACGGAAGCGCTGCCTCTTTGGCGCTTTCTCCACAAGTGCCTATGTTGCTGGCTGCCGATGGGGTTACGGTGGTGTCAAAGGCCGGGGCTTGGGAGATATGGGGGTTTCCAAAAATAGGGGACCCTGATATAGTACCCTAAATAATAGGTTCCTTATTCTAAGGACCCCAAAATAAGGTACCCTAATTTTCGGAAAGTCCCATATGGGGCACCGGCTGTAGGGTTTAGGGTGAAGGGACATCCTGAATCCGAAACCCTGGACTCTGGACTCTGAAAGAACCTGAGAAGTACAAAGCTTTTCGGTGACAAGCTTTGGCGGTAAAACGGTCCACACGGATTTATCCTTTAAGGCTTAGGGCTCATGGTTAATGAAATGCTGGCACCGAAAGCCGTTCAAATCAAGTGTGTATCCCGGATAAATGCACGGTTCCTGCGATGCACTTCGTGTAGGGCATGCTCTTTTCGGCGGGGTTGAAAGAACCCGCTTGGGCCTACAAATAGCACTTAACCCTAAAGCAAAAGCTTTGGCTCGTCTACCCAAAAGCTTTCAACTCCCAAACCCGAAATCAACAAACGTCAATCTCCCAAACACGAAGGCGCCCAACCCCCGCCTTCCTCTACTGCAAAAGAGCCAAACAACAACGGCTGAACAGCTGAAACCTGACGTGTACAGAAAATCCTCCGAATCCGAATCCCCTGTCCACAATCCCGCTCCCCAAAAGAGGGTCCATGTATACATATGTATATATATATACACACACATACTACAATGATGGAACTAGGTCCCCAAAACCATACCAAGGATGGTCTTTCGGGGCCTAATTCCATACTTGTAGGAATCTGTTTACCCTCTGGGTAGGCTCAGCTCCCGACCCACATGAGAGAGGTTGTTTCAGCATCGACCTGTCACTTCGTCTCTAGGCAAACCCCTTATAAGGCTCCAAAGGACCCAATAATTCGGTACTTAGGTTTCGCACAGTGGTTATGTAGGTTACTATTTGGGAGAGTATATGGTTATTGGGTGCATGGACGCTTAGGGAACCGGCATAGAACTTACAGAACTTACTCCCTACACCAGAATCGCCACAGGGAGCGTTGCAGTCCTAGCAAAAGATGTGATGGACGCCTTCTTGTCTTAAAGCAATGCTAGAGTAAAGCTAAAAGAACAGAGAAATGGTGGTAAAGTAATGCTCAAATCGTGCTACCAAGCGCTAAATAGTGCTAAGCAATGATCAAACTTACTTAAACAGTGATAAAGTGCAAAACAATGCTGAATAGTGTGGATTGGAAGCAAAAACAGATACGTGTTGTCACAAAACTGCCACATACAAAAGAGCTTTCAGACCTAGATCGTCTGCCATCTACCAGTAAGTATGGCTTGCAAAGCTTGCATTTAAGCATAACCTTAAGTAAGGGTTTTGGTAGTCGTACCACCATAAACACACCCCAAGTATACACTCCATTATGACGAAGGAGCCTTCACGCTACTTTCAAATCAACTCCACTGCTGCTGTCAAGGCTATAGGTGCTAAGCGCAAAGGCCGCAAATTGTCACGTAACGTTCGGCGCGGCCGGAAGAGGTTTCAAGGTGTGTCGAAGGGGTCAGGGTGATGGGATTCAGGATTCAGATGCTGTGCCTCATTCTAGGGCTTCTACGGTTGAAGAGGCCTTTGGGCTTACGTAAAGTTTAGGAATTTCGAACATCCAGGCAAGGGCAGGAGTGTGTACTACGATTCTTGAGCATTGCAAGGGCCAGAACTACATGGCCGCATGGCAAGCCTTGTCAAAATCAGCCAGCCTCAGCCGAAAATCGTAGAATAATCCAAGGAGCATTCGGAAAGACCTCGTTGAATTCCGGCAGCTGCAACACCTCGCCGCGGGGCGGTGCTCCAACTACGGGGACCATACGTCTGTACACGGTCAGGGTCCGTGGGCTAGGACGTTTCGGGGTTTCAGTCGGGACATTAGCTACTAGACGCGAGGTTGAAGGCTCCTTCATTCATGAATTATCTGTGGTGTTCGGGATTCTGGGAGACAAAAACCTCTGATGAGCAAAGTGAGATCAAGTCGGGGTTGCACCCCCTCTAATTACCTCTTGAAACACCATCCACGAAATCCTCTGCCCAAGCCCACAGCGCTGAACACCTAAACTCGAATGCCCGGAATGCTCAACCTGACACCCAAACCTCCCAAAACCAGCGTTTTATCTTTTAGCGGTCGGGACAACTGAGCTTGAGTTTGTTCCCCATGCTTGGTTGGTGCTGGGCTCTGCAGAACACCGCAAGCTCTCCCCGAATCCTGGCCCCTTGAGACTGCCAAAACTCTGAACTCGGAACACCAAACGCAACCCTAACACAGCGTTTTAATCGAGTTCAGAAAACAGGAGGTGCTTGTCAGGGAAAATAGGAGGTGCTTGTCAGGACACCAAGTAGTGATAGTTGGGATCTCAGGAATTCAGAACCGCCCTTTAGCCTCCAAGCCTTCCTCTCACTTCGAAACACCGACAAAACCCAATCCCTCTCTCCTATCACCGCAGGCACTTCGAACTGGCCTCTCTCGGAACGGCAGTCATAGCGTGCTGTCGAAATTGCAACTGCCCAATGTTCAAGTTGACCTTCGCCAGCTTCAGGAATATTTTTGGGCTGGTTCAGCCTTGAATTCTCTATTCGGAGTCTGCCCTAAACCCTTACTAAGCCCATCTAAACCCTAACCCCCAAACTGGGCTTGGGACCAACATCTAGGATCTCAAGCTAAACAGCCAGAAGCAAACACCAAGCTGGTCATTCGCAGGTGGAGGTCGCTAGAGGGTCGTTAGGGATCCTACCGATATGACTTTAAGTATTTGCCTTAATGAAGGGATTTAGGTATCCTACTTTAACTTAATTAAGGTATATCCCTTCATGAAGGAGCATACATTGAACAAATCATATTAGGGACCCTACTATGGTTAATGAGTGGATTTTGGAAGCTGGACTGCACGGCCTCTAGGTACATCCAACCAAAGCTAACAACAAGGAAGCCTATAAGGAAGAATACCCCAAGCCCAACGCCCTGAACCCGAAGCCCTGAACCCTAAACTTTAAGCCTTATAAGCCCTGAACCCTAAACTTTAAGCCTTATAAGCCCTGAAGCCTACAGACCCTAAACCCGAAGCCCGAAGCCCTGAACCCTAAACTTTACAAGCCTTATAAGCCCTGAACCCTAAACCCTAATGCCCTAAACTTTAAGCCTTCTAAGCCCTGAACCCCTTAGGACCCCGGCCTCCATCGGGGCGGAGTCGACCGAGGCGCTGAGCCACTGGGCGAAATCCTGCCGAGGTTGCAGCGGTTTTGGGATGGTCGTGTCAGTGGAGGAAGCCTAGACTTACTTCCCCAATAAGCCAGGGAAATCAAAGCTTAAACTTTCAGACCACTACTAAATTATAAGAACCCAAAAAGTTTAAAGGTCGGGTATTGGGGAACTAAGTCGAGTATCTGTCGGTATTCGTGCTTCGTGTTCATTGCTTCAGAGACACCTCATAATCAATCTTGTGAGAAATGAGAACCTGCCCTTGTCCCGAAAGCTCTACTGCTAAACCCTACCCTACAGCCCCATACAGAACTACAATGGAGACTATAGGTAAACCTGAACACACTATTGACCCTGAACCCCTAAACCCTGAACCCTAAGCCTCAAATCCCTGAACCCTGAACCCTGAACCCTAAACCCTGAACCCTGAAACCTAAACCCTGAACCCCTAAACCCTGAACCCTAAACCCTGGAAGCTGTCGCACCTGGTCTGCCAGCGCCACATCCACGGCGCTGGGCGCAAAGGGCGCGAACCGGCCGGCGCCATCCCAAGTGTCCTGTGTCAGGGGCTTTAGGGTTTAGGGGTTAGGGGTTTCGGGTTTAGGGTTTAGGGGTTTAAGGGTTTGGGGGTTTAGTGTGCAGGCGTTTGTGGTGTAGGGTTTAGGGGTTCAGGGGTTTAGGGTTTAGTGTTGCGGGTAATGTAGAAGCCTGAATGATTAGAAAATGGTTTTGGGGTAGATAGTATAATAAGGGACCCACCAGAAGTAGCATTGGTAATTAGTTAGGCTGCTATAGTCGGCTTAAAGCTCTACTCAGCAAGTCCTTCCACAAGGGGTTTAGGGTTTAGGGTTTAGGGGCTTCACCCCCCACTTTGAGAAAGAGAGATGCGGAGGCATGATGCAGAGATAAACTCAAAAACGGGAGAGCCAAACCGCTTAGGGCCTAGGAAACGCGACATGCTAAACCGTAAACCCTAAGAACTAAGAACCCTAAACCCTAAACCCTAAACCCTAAACCCTAAACCCTAAACCCTAAACCCTAAACGTGATAAATATGAAACCAAATACCCGATCACGAAACAAACATCCCTTGTAGACGATAGTTGCAAACATTCCAAGGACCAGCCCCAACAAGCCGCCCCAACTAGTGTTTTCAAAAGGGTGTTGGAATATCTTGCAGGATAAACAATGGTAATCTAGAGCATCACTGCATATACAGCTCCCCCCCCTATGTAGCTGTTTGGGCGCACGTAAACCCGACCGGCAAGGACCATAAGGCCCCCGTAAATTTCTTTACGTGGGCTTACAACAAGAACCCAGCAACACTAATTCAAGCTCTACTACAAGCACCCCCCCACAAAACCCAACTTGAACACGAAACCTTCGAGTTTACTTAGACCCCATTAAACCAACGTGGCCACACCCATACTCTCCCAATAAGCCACGGAAACAAAAGGTTAAACTTTTCGATTACTACGAAACTGTAAGAACTCAACAAGTTTAAAGGTTGGGTATTGGGGAACTCAGCCTTGAAACCTGGACTAAACCCTAAACCCCTAAACCCTAAACCGCATTGCACCTCCAACTCCTGCCAGCGCCGTCCCAGCACCGCAGAATCCCCGAAGCGCGCCATCGGTGTGGACCTTTCAGTTTAGGGTTCTGGGTTTCTGGGTTTAGGGTTTAGGGTTTAGGGTTCAGGAATTTTGGGTTTTAGGGTTTAGGGTTTCTGGGTTTCGGGTTCAGGGTTTAGGACTTCTGGGTTTCAGGGTTCTGGGTTTAGGGTTTAGGGTTGAGGGTTCAGGGTTGAGGGTTTCTGGGTGTAGGGTTCAGGGTTTAGGGTTCCTAGGGCTTGAAGGGAGGATTCCGGGCTTACACAGGACTCACAGGACTCTCCCAGGGCACCCTCAATAAAAAGTATTCCTAAATGAGACCCTCTTCAGCCCAACCACCCCTATGTTAGTGTTTAGAGCCGGTATGGAACCCTAAAAAGTTGTGCAAACATGCAGGATAATTACCCGAACCCGCCGATGAAACTCTGAAGCCCACAACTGCTGGGCTGCGCATGAGAGATTCTTGGGTGCAGGCGCAACGAGGGACACGACGTGCTCCAGCACCTTGGCCGCAAGACAAATATAGGGGCCTTAACCATTGGAATAAGAATTTGAAACATATGGACATGTTACTGTATTACACTATATATGGTTGCAGTAAGAAACACAAAGGAATAGAAGTAATTGCCAAGTATTCAGACCGCTGCAGTATCGCTGTGCTCTCTGGATGTTTGCGCAGATCAGGTGCTTGGCGTTTGTTAGGTTAAAACTGAACCCTAAACCCTAAACGCTAAACCCTGGTGACAGCTTACATAATACCTCCGTAAGACAACTTCTACAACACGACCTCTGGCACGCTTTGAGCTTCAAACGACAGGAGTTTCAAATATGAATATTGCTATGAAACAGAGTTTTATATTTGTATATATATATATATATGGGCTTTCCGACTGCATGTACAGCCTAGAATTCCTTACCAGGAGGAGCCGGTCATTCGGGCAAGGGTTTAGGGGTTTAGGGTTTATGAGGCGGAAAGGCTGGGTCTCCGGCCACATCCCTGTCAGGGCTGTCTCGCTTCAACCAGCCTCTGCAACCGGCTTTCCGGGTTCAGGGCTTCCCTTCAGGCAGGTGTGGCCCCTTATGGGGTTTCGGGTTCAACCAGCCTCACTGGCATTGCTCTGTGAGGGGTTGGGGTGTGTGATTCAGAATTTCACGGCTGTTGTTTGTGGACCGTCAAAGAGAAGGTCAAGGGCCTTAAAAGTTCAGGATTTTGGACTACATTCGAACTTTGGGAATAGGACCCCCTGGCACGCACTGTCCATTCGATGAGGACTCCTGCAAAAGACTCGTAAACCAAGTGGTAATAAGTAAAGCACAGAACCTAGTGAGGAGGTACTCGAAAACCCTATACCCCTGAACCCTACCATCGTCAGCATCTAAACCTGCTTTCTAAAGCTGCCGGGTCCCAGCTTCGCGGGGTAGGGCATACCTGGGGAGCCACAAGCCTTCAGTTGTAGGGGGTATACACCTCTATAGCTAACGGGTCATAACCTCTGAGTCTCTAGGCTTTGGGGTTTCGGGTAAGGTTTCGGCGGTCTAAGGCCTAAGTTGTGGAGGATGAGCAGTGGAGACTCGGAGCTTCAGCCGAAACAACAGAGAGTGGACGAAAGCGGACCCTAAACCCTAAACCCCTGCGCCCCTTAATGACATAGCCCTATATGCTAAACCGTAACCACATATAGACTCAATGATATGTTACGAAGCCCAAATTTAGCTCACCCAATGGGTGATATCAACCCGCCACATGCCGCTAAGGATTTGGCAAGAATTCGCATTTGCAGCGTACGACTCACAGGCTTTTTTTCAGGGTCTTCATCTTCTTTATGTGCAAGTGCTCCTGTTTCGCTGAATCACCAGTTCGATCCAAACAACTACAAGCATTCCTTTCAGACCGTATGTATTGCATAAGGTTGCGGGAACCTGGCTTGGATTTGGGGCTTTGGGTTATACCAGTGAAAATCTAGTTTTGGGGGCTAGTTTTGAGGGACGAGGTTTGGAGTTGGGGCTTAGAAATGTAGATCAGAAGGAATCTCGTGGATCTCGAAGCATCCAGAATAATCGCCTTCAGGTATTCGGTAATGACTGCGGACCCCACAATGTTCAAGGGTGTGGGTTTCTGTGTATGCACGTATATTCGGACCCTACAAACAAAGTAGGTAAATTCAGCCTTATATGGCCATATCCCTACAACCAAAAGCGCACAAGGTAAGTTTGGCCAGTGTGGCCTTCAATTCTGGGTAGCTCCTGAGGTTGCGACGATACACACGAGAGCGGGTAGCGTGGAAGAGCCTCAGTGCTGTTCGAAATGGCTCCGATGCTGTGCTGCACAAGGACAAGCACAAGCCCCCTCCTGTCCTTATGTGCCATATAGTTAGCAGGCTTTGTAGCGTGAAGGCAGCACACATATGTAACCTGCAAGGCCTAAGCTATAAGACCCCTTCATCCAACATACAAGCAGTTTTGAGCATGACGAAAATGTCCAATGATACCCCAGGAATAACCAGTAAAGCCCGAAAGCGACAGTTGCAATTGCAGTTTCTCTCGGCGCAAGGCTCGAAGATCTCCGTGTCCAGGAATCCCAACTGCTCAGTCTGCTGCCTGTTAAAGTAAAGGCCCGACAAAAATTATCCTCATGCCCCTAAGGTCAAGCAAAGGGAATCCCATTACGAATCATGCTTCATGCCTGTTCCAACTGTTCTGTGGTTCATTTTAACTAGGCAAGGTTCAGGCTTCAACAAGTTAACAATCAGTCATAGCAGATTGCACGGTGCCGGGTCCAGTGAGCTGTCGGCACCGATGTTTTGTACAGGCCACCACAGGCGCAGGAAGCCAGCAAAAGACATGAAGCTCTATACCAAATTGCCAACCAGATTCGGACTTCTCTTGACATTACTGCAACGCTAACAAGGATCCTTGTTTTGAGGGCCCCCTACTATATCTTGCTCAAGGCTTGCATTTGGCAGACGTTAACTACTGACCCAAGCTCTGCACCCAGGACAGAGACCACGTTGAACAAAAAACATAGAGATAGGATAGTATCCTCCCGGGAGGGCATCTTTCCGCATAGCCGTTACGATTGCAAGGCAATTTCCTTTCACCTCCAAATTCGGGACTTTTGTTGCTGAAGTGCACTTGTTGGCCGAAACATATCAACAACTACCCATCTATCGATCTATCGATCTATCTACCTATCTACCTATCTATCGAGTAATCTATTCATTATTTACTTAGATATATAATAGGCTATATATAAATGTATACGCGAACTTTATAAACTTCAAAAACCTCAACATCCACTACTTATCGGAATGCCTGGTCCACCATGCTCGGCCTAACCCAAGGTATAGCCGCTTTGCCTGACATGTTCTACCATTCTATCCCCAAAGCCAGCTCAAAGCTATCCTCAAATCCAGGGTTTGAGGTTTCGGCTATACCTGGACTCCAAATTAACCTGCCATCTTTATTTCATAAGTCCTTCAAGAGGTAGGTTACTTGGGGTTATGGGAGCGATTAGGATTTCCATTCCACATTCAAGCGCTTGAAGCTTACCCACCTCGACCCGACGGCATTTGAGTCGAGGTTGGCGTTGAGGAACAGCTCGGCGCAAAGAAGCGTGGAGACGCCTTTGGTGTGCGGTTTGGGGTTTAGGGTATAGCCCTAAGGCTCCATGTAACTTTATAGTAGATACATAGGCCTTAAAGTACCTATATAGGGACCCCTTTAAGGCCTAAGTATCTACTATAAAGGTACATGGAGCCTTTGGGTAGAGTTTGGGGCTTAGGGCTTCAGGGTTTGAGGGTTTAGCGTTTAAGGGTTTAGAGTTCAGCGTGCGACATGCCAAAAAACAGTAGAACCTAGATACCCTAAACCCTAAACCCTAAACCCATGAAAACCGCAAGCCCCTGCGCCCACCTCCGGCATTCGGCTCAGGGAAGGCCCAGCGTTGGATATGGGCGAGGTGGAGCCACAGGGTGCAGGCAACCTGTTTCGAGTTCTACAAGGGTTCTGTAGCTATATCTATGTAGATATATATATATATATACACACATATTTCTATATCTATACCTGTATCTGCATAACAAGGGGTCTTTTCTGGGCTGTTAAGGGCTATATTGACAAAGCCTTCCGCATTGTTTGCGAATCTAAGGGGTTTAGGGTTGATCTAAGGGTCCTTTCGACAGAGGACCTTTGGGGAATGTACACCGAGGGTTTAGGGGTTTAGGGTTTAGGGATCACTGCCATGTTGCGGCGGAGAGTAGCCAGCTGTCCCAGAACCTCAACCTGTCTTTGGGTATTTGTACTTTATGTATATATATATATAAGTATCTGTATATCTGATATCATCTAGTGTATGTAGACATATATCATACAGTGGCGATGAGGGGAGGCTATTAATACTAAAAAATCGGCCGCTATACTACTGGGCCGTACCCTCTCTGATCCCTCTTTTCGGGTGTCTACTCTCCGATAGAGACTGCTAACCCCACCCGGAAATCATGTACTCCAGCCGAACAGGTGCAACTCAAGGGCCTTGACTAGAACAGGCTGTTGGGGTATATATTTTTCTACTGTTGATGATCTAAATCCTGCATTGCCTCAAGGACCCTAAAGTATGGGAATTATGGTATATTCCTTATTCTGGGTAATGCAGGATTTATAACATCAGCCGTATGACCATGTAGGGACCGCAAGTCCTGCGGCGGAGCCCCAAGCCCTCAGTTCGGAGGGAAGTTTATGGGCTTCAGGCTTGAGGCAAGGATCCAAGTACTGTAGGGGCCTTAATATATAGACTAGGGTCTTGGGGTAGATGATACCATAACTATAATAAGGACCCCGCAACATAGTATTGGTAATTATCTAGGCTTCTATAGTACTGACCAAAGCTCAAAAACTCAAAAAGATACCTTCTTGCAGCCCTCTAGAAGCCCTTCTCGAAAATCCCGACTCGAATGGCCGCATGGAGCCATTTTAACTCCTGAAACCTGACGAGACTTGCAAAAACCATTAAATCTAGAGCCTCAATTCAATCTGAAGTATATCCTCCATAATCTCCTAAGAATTTCAGTGAGTAGAATTTACTCTTAGGATAGACTCCTGCAATTCCTTCAATGGCCTCCGTCTGCCGGGAGGCCAGGGCCCTTTGGCACCAGCGCTCCAGCATCGGAGCAGCCTCCGGAAAGGCGGATCCCCCTCTTAAGGGATCCTTTAAGGGTAGAGCAGCCTCCGGAAAGGAAGATCCCCCTAAGGGTTCCCTTTCAGGGGGTTCCCGTTAAGGGTTCCTTTAAGGGTCCTCTTTAGGGGTTCCCTTCAACGGTGCCATAAGGGTGCAGGGTATAGGATATACTTGCGGCAAGTAAGGCGTACAAATATCAGCACTCAGGGCTTAGGATCCTAAGGTTGGAGATGTAAGGTTGGGGTTAAGGTTTTGCTTGGGTTTAGAAGGTTCGGGGTTCAAGGACTGAGGGTTAAGGTGTCATTACGGCTTTGGGTTTCGAGTCAAGGATTAAGGGTTTAGGGTTTGGGTCAAGGGGTGAGGGTTGAATTTAGGGTTTATGGCCTGAGGGATTTAGGCTACAAAGGCTTAGATCTTGGATCAGTTTGGGGGAGGTTTACCTCGGTTTCGGGTTAAGGGCTTGTGCTTTAGAAGCTGCGGAGGCAGGGATAGAGTAGCCGTAGTGCTTCGACTCGGCACATAATTCCGGCCCCTACGTCAGTGTATTAATTCGCACTTTTGACTTTTGGCTTTAAGAGGGTTTGGGGGCTTCTTTGGATCAATATCCGGTCCGGTCCAACCACCAATATAGTAGGCTCTTAGTAAGCATAATTACCATACTGTTACTTGCACCTTTAGGGTTATGTGGATAACCCATGGTCATAGTTAGAACTTTCCGCCCAAGCCTTTCACCAACAGCCCTGCCCAGACAAAAACTAACTACACCGTGGTGCATCCATTGTTCCCGCCCCAGGGGTTTAGGGCGCCCCGAACTTCCCCCTCCATGCTCAAATTAAGAATAATGTAGGGGCCTTTATAATTAGAATCGGGTTTTGGGGTATAGTATGCTATACGCAGAATGTCAGGAAGTCCCCCCAAAAAATAGTAGTGGTACTTATTTCGGCTCTTATCCCTAAATCCCAAACCCCAAACGTTGGCAATTTCTGTTCGGCCCCCCCATATTTTTAGCCCGGCTTCCAGCCCGAGCCTCGACCCGGATCCTGGCTTCCTGCCGGGCTTTGGGCGAGAGCTTCGCAGTCTTTTGGTTTTCCCTAAACCTCCAAGTATACAAATAGAACCTACTTTGAGGTCTAAAGTCTGTAAATAGTACCTACTTTGGGCTTTTTGGAGCCCCAGGGTTTGGCTTTAGGGTTTAGGAATCCATCTGCCCATGCATCCTTTCATCCATCCATCCATCCATCCATCCATCCATCCATCCATCCATCCATCCACCCATCCTTTCAAACTTTCGCACATGCAAACATACATACACATTCACTTATTGTCTGTCTATCGACCTATCTATCTGTCTACGTACCTACCTATATCTACCTAGCGATCGATCTATCAAGCCACCTATCTACCTGTATCTACCTATCTAACTACCTATTTATCTATCTACCTACCTGTCTATCCACCTTCCTATCTATCTATCTTATCCTATCCTATCCTATCCTATCCTATCCTATCTTATCTTACCTTACCTTACCTTACCTTACCTTACCTTACCTTATCTTATCTTATCTTATCTTATCTCATCTTATCTCATCTATCTATCTATCTATCTATCTATCTATCTATCTATCCAATATCAGTACTCCCTTACAACATGGTACAACCTGTACGCAAAACCTAGTCTAATTCTTGAGTTTCTCACAGTTTGGACTTGGTGTGTAGATTTCCGGGTCAAGCATCTTAGACAGTTCGGCTTCGCTTTTTACAACTCAAAGTGTGGGCGAATGCTGTTGCTTTCTTCTGCGCCTATTTTGCGATGCGCATCCGGCTCTCCTGCAAGATTTCGGGTTTAGGAACGGTTTAGGATTTATAGGGTTTCACTCAGCGGGTTGGGTCGCGGCGTAGGCAGGCTACAGATAGCATCCAACAGATGCCGACCCGCCACGAACTTCCATACTTAGTGTTTTGATATCAAGGCAGAGTCTTTGCTTGTTGCTTTAAAAACTGTCTTGCGCACATGCTCTAATCACCTGGTGTAACAGGGTGTAACACACTGCTTTGAACATCACACTTAGAAACTCTTCAAAATTGTTCAACGAAAGAAACAACTGACCATAATAAGTAGGTCGAGGTATATCATGTGAAGTCCAGTACAACCTTGATACCGAAACCCCAGGTGCAATAACCCAACCAGGAACATGAACTCTAAGTCTCTTGTGCCAAGCACCCTAAACCCGAAACTCCGAAGCCAAAACCCAAAGACTGAAAGTGCCACAAATTGGTATGTGTATCCCCTTATGATTCCTATGTAAGTATACACCCCAAGGCCCTGTTATCGTCAATCATGAAGGCCCGTAAACCCTCTACCCCAAACCCGCAAAAACCCTAAACCCTCTAAACCCTACAAGACCCTAAACCCCATAAACCCTAAACCCTAAACTCACAACCCCAAAACCCCTTAAGGAAGCGGCCCAATCGCGGCTCCGCGTCTCCAGAAGCTTAGCCGTCTCACTGCTGGCCTTTCTCTTTTTTGAGGTTTAGGGTTTAGGGTTTAGGGTTTAGGAGTTTTTTTGGGGTGAAGGGGGGCTTTAGGGTTTTGAGGGCGCAGAGGGGGATTAGGGTTTGCTGCTTTTGTTCTGAAGGCTTCCTTAAGCTTCAGAAGTAGGCCTGGCAAGGGTTCTCCAAGGGTTCCACACGGGAAACATACGGGTCTTTGCAAGTCTAGAATGGCTTTAGAGCCTAGGGCTGTTGGCGTAAATGGTTTTAACGTTAGAGAAGCCGTCAACATTGGAAAGGGCTGTTGAGGGACAGCATTCTAGAACTTGTGCTGTGAGGACTGATTATATTATGGGATGCTTTGCCCAAATGGTCGGACCAGTATGTTAGGGCTTGGACGGTTGGGGCCGGGCTGACTAAGTAAACCTGGAAAGTCCTATAAACCCATAAAGACTGCGCTGCCTTCGACTCGCGAGAAACAAGGACCTTCAGCGAAGGCAGTCAGACGCCAATGCTTCACATCAGTAAAGTGGCGAAGCGAAGAACTGCAAACGTTCCTTTGCAGAAATTCTGCGAACCGTGATGGCTTTATGGCTTTATGCATTCCAGGTGCCAAACCAGGACATTAAGAGCATGATTTTATACAGCTTCTGTTCTCGGGTTTCGGAAGCCTAGGACCAGGGACAACTGCTGCAAGGCCATCCGGTTTCAAAGGCAGTCCTTGTCCAAGACACTTGGCAGCCACGACACAGTCGGCTTGCTGGGCTAAGGCCATCTTCGCTGTGGCTGTCTATGAGAAGAACGCAGTGAGGCAGCCTCTGTGCCACAAGGAGCACATGTGCTTTGAGGCCTGGCTGTCGTCGTCTTTAGGGTTTAGGGTCAAACCCAAAGGGTCCAAGCACCAGTACAGTACTCGAAGATCAGGTAGCGCTGTATAGCAATGCAGGGGAAAACCGCTTGTGGGAGTACAGTACTACGGTTTAGGGTCTAGGGTCGAGGGGGATAGAGTTTAGGGTTCAGGGTCACGCAGAAACAGTCGATATACCTCTGTTTATAAGTTGAGATATCTACATATGTACATATCTATATATACATACATATACATATATACATATATTATTCAACTCTCCCTGAGTGGGGATAGTAACCGAAGTACAGTAACTACTTAGATACAACATAGTTTTACAAGTTCTATGAAGCCAAAACCGTTCAACTCAAACACACAGGGTCGAAGTACTCACATAGTACCAGAATCAGAACCTTTGATACTTAAACCCTTGGAGTAAACCAAATCCCTGAAATCTGACGACCATCAAAGCGTATTCTTGAAGAATTATCCGTCAAGTTCCCGAAGCCCTAAACCCTAAACCCTAAACCCTGAACCCGAAACCCTGAACTCTGAACCCTTCACCCTAAACCCTGAACTCCCTGAACCCCAAACCCTAGGATCTGTGAAGCTAGGGCCCACGCGCGGCCGAAGCCACGCACGGATGCCTGCCATTCTGCGGGGTCCCCGGAATCGGTTTATAAGTCTAGAGTTAGGGGTTTACAAGCTCCAGTGACTCGGCAGGCTCAGAGTTCGGAGTTCAACTCAATATGGAAGCCTATATTCCTTAGGGTTCATTATTATGCTTATAGTATAATAGGCCCCAAAACCCTATTCTGATTTTAAGGCCCCTACAGTAGCCATCAAGGATTAGGACTTAGGGTGTAGGATTTGTACAGGCCTGGTACAGCAATAGCGAAGCAATGCTCTGTATGGTGATTTATTGCCTCAGATGTACAGTATAGGTCATAACTCACGGCACAAGCACCTGGTGCATACTGGATTCTCTCTTGATGCGCTCGTTCGATACTTAGGTTGCGGCTTGTGCATGCGACATGCCAGTTTTGCCTGGCAGGTATGTAGCATGGGTCTTGTGACATGCCAGACTGCCAGGATGGCCTGGCCTTTCTGCTGACACGAATTCACTTGTCCTGCGGCCTAGGGTTTAGGGTTTAGGGTTAGGGTTTAGGGTATAGAAAGTAGGGACTTAAAAGAACAGCCTCCACTTACCCTGGACACTACACCCAATGTAGCTGCCTGTGACCTGAGACGCTAATTTAGCCTCAAAGCCTCATCATATAGGGGCCTTAATAAGTAGAATAGGGTTTTGGGGTATACTGTATACTATAATTATAACAAGGAACCCCAAAAATCTTATAGGTCATAATTGAGGCCCCCGTATTAGCTTACAAGTCCCAACACCTTGCCAGGATGCCTTGCCTGAAAATGAATGCTCCCATGTCGGTAGTCCTTGTAAGAAAGGGTGCAGGTCAGCCTTTAGGGTTTGGAAGAAAGGGTTGCAAGTCGTATAGTGGAAAGCTTAGGGTTTAGGGGTAAGGGTTGTAAGTGGTATTTGGGAATAAACCGGGGGCGGCCACCATGTCGAGAACCGGGAGTTCGAGCCTGGCGTGGCAACAAAATAAATCCTAAGCCCTAACCCTAAACCCTAAACCCTAAACCCTAAACCCTAAACCCTAAACCGCTAGATCCAGGGCAACCCTACATCCGGAGCCCATGTGCCTGTAGAGTAATTATACTTGGGCCTTAATTAAGGAATCTTAAAAAGCTTCTGCATATGTAGGTACTTTAGGGCCAAGCATTATACTATACAGGCGCATGGGCACAAGCTACTTGGAGCCTATGTTTGCGGTTAGGCCGAGCAGAGCCTTTTCTCCACGTGCTCTTGCAGTCAGCATATTTGCCGCATCACGCTTGGGCTTGGGGCACGTGTCGTCCCATGCCCCACCCTCCCCAGATCCAGAAGCGCGGACTAGGTTTAGTATGATTTAATGTTTAGGTCCTAAATCCTAAACCCTAAACCCCAAAGGAATCATGTAGTTGGATTTGAGGCTTGGCATCAGGGTTTTGTTTCTGCTCACAAGCGCTGAGAGTCTCTCGTCGCAACTTGTTCAATATGCCGGGGAACTAAAGGTTTTAACCTTTGGGAGTCTATTGGGACTATATAGAGATGATAGTACCCCCCAAAAGAGTTAGAGGTTACCTACCATACCACCCTTTAGGGGTATATTGGGGTTATATTATAGAGACTACAGCACCCCAAACTACCACGATTGATATAGATCCTGCATTACCCATAACAAGGAAAATACCATAATTCGCACAATTTAGGGTCCTTAAGGTAATGCAGGGTTTACATCAGCAACAGTAGGAGAGTCTGTCTATCGGGCTCAGACGTCATTGCACTCATCCGGGCAGGATCCTCTGTAGCCGACGTTGAGCTTGGGCGGCAGCTTGCAATACTCTTCGAAGCACTGGTTTTCTTGACTTTCCTGTTTGGCAAGGGTTATAGGGGTTTAGGGGCTTCGGGGTTTAGGGCTTCGGGGCTTGAGGGGTTCGGGGCTTAGGGTTGTTTTTGACTTTCCTGTTTGGTTTAGGGTTGAGGGGTTTAGGGGTTTAGTGGTTTAGGGATTTAAGGGTTTAGGGTTTCGGTTTAGGGTTCAGGGCTCATTTTCTAGTATCCGGTGATAAACATGCCGCATTTCGAAGAACGCTTGTATAAGTGGTAGAGGCCAACCACGTCCACAAGGAACCCTAAACCCTAAAATCAGAAAAACCGTGCTAAACCCTCATCGGACTTCCCCAACAAGCCACAGAAACACAAAGGTAAACTTTCCGATTACTACAGTACTAAACTATAGGAACCCCAAAAAGTTTAAGGGTTGGGTATTGGGGAACTCCGCAATGAAACCTGGACTCGTAAACCCGGAACTGAAATTTTGTTTAAAAGACACTACAGGTGGGGAGTTTAGGGTATATAGGGCTTCTAAAAGGCTTCTATAAGGTATATAGACCTTCTATAAGGCTCCTATAACGGTAACTACCCACCTGAAAGTTTGCTAGATTTTGAGCAGGGACCTGGCTCCAGCAGCACTCTTTCTTGCACTCGGAGGGGCAGGCGTAATCCGGATCTGCCTCTGCCGCGCAGTGGTCTTTGAAGCATGTGTTCTTGCCTTCGCATGAGGCAAGATAGGACCGAAGGCCTTAATTTTAATAGGGTTCCGGGGTACGTTATACTAGAACACCCTGGAACCATAAGGGCAGCTTTGGTTTTAAGGGTATAAGGTGGGGTGTTAGGGGGTGTAGTCTGGCCTTCGACAGCATTCCAACAGCAGTGTCGCTTCTTCTCTCCAGGCTTTGGACAGTTTTTGCCCTTCGTGCAGCAATCTTTTGGGCAAGACATGTCCTTCCTGGGCTGCGATCGTACACAGTCAAAAGTAGAAGGGAGCCCCGCGTGAGATAGAAACGGTTGGAACCGGGATGATATCATACATAGGTGGGCTACTTTGATCGCAGGAGAATAGGATGCGGGTCCGAGAGGTTCAGAGCCGGATTACGACGTAGCATCAAGATTGGCCAATCGTACTCAAATCGTCAGCCTCTACGTAGACATAGACTATAGATTGCTGCATGCCGCCACAGTCTCTTGGCCAGCACAAAACATTCGTCGTAGGAGCAGTAATTGACGTCGTCGCGCTCGCTGTAGCAGCACCCCTTGGTCAATGTCAAGTCCTGCAATGCTTCAACTTTAGGGTTAGCCGAATGTAGCCTTTATGCGCAGCATGATGTTCGCCCTTGTCTACATGGCGGTGTAAGCCTGCCGTGCCCCTGAACATTACCGAACCATGCCACACAGGATCCAAACATTTTGGAAATCCTGAACAACCCCAAACCCCAAAATGGCGAAGACCTCTGCACTCTGAACCCTGAAACCCACCAGGGCTGGGGTCCTGAGCCCCAGAGGCGGCAGGCCCATCCAAATGACGCAAGGCACCGGCAATCTTCACGTGGAGAATGCACAGCAAAGCCAGAGCGGTTCGGGGAGCCATGCCGACGAGCGAAGACGCGTCTGTGTATTTCACAAAGCCAACTTGCCTCTTGCAGTACTGCAACCGAAAAGGCTCAAAGTAACATACCGAATACATGCTCACCGGCCAAGGTGAAGATAGGAATCCCCAACGAAGTGGCATAGCGTGGTATTCCGGAGCTAGACGCTCGCACACAAAAATCTGCAAACTTATAACCAGGCCCTTACTCTTTCGGAGTGGGCTGTGGGGTATACCATATAGTGACAGTCCCTAAATCCCAAACCCCAAAACTCTAAAAATGAGATTAGGGAGCTCAAAGTCTATTGGTAATGATAGGTAGGAAGACTCCGTCTCGGCAACCATCTCCTTACTCCATTCGGGGGCTTCTGGGTCTAACAGATTTAGGGATTCTGGGTCTAACAGATTTAGGGATTGGGGTTTGGATTCAGGGGATTTTTCTGGTTCAGGGGTTCGGGCTTAAACTTAGGTTTGGGTTTTAGGGTTGAAATACATGCTTCAAGACCCCAAGGCCAACGAACCTCCCCCCTTGGGGCAGGGCATCCACAGAGCCTACGCTATTTGCAGAGTCGTTAAAGGAGCCAATACATGAAACCCAACCCCCAAGCAGCAATGCCATCACTGAATCTGAATCTAAACCCTAAACCCTAAACTCTTTTTCAAGGTGTCCATCTTGGCTCTAAGCCTCAAGAAGCACACAATAGGTACTCCTTGCAGACATGTATCCCCAAAGGTAGGTAGTATTTGCATACGAGGGCTCGGGTCCTTCAGCGGCGTGATCATTCATTCCGGGCCGAGACGTGCCTACTCTCAGTGTATCTTGTGGCTCCTGTGAAACAGGAACCTGAAGTAAAAACCCTGTAAACCCTAAACCCTAAACTTAAACCCTGTAAACCCTAAAACCTGAACCCTCAACTTTATCCCCTTACATTGTAAACCCTAAACCCTGAACCCGAAACCCTGAACCGAAACTACCAGACTTCGAACAAGGCCTCGGCGGCCCCTTCGGTTGAACGCCGAGCCACGCGGCCTGGCTGCATCTTCGTTTCGCGTTTACCCCAAACCCTAAACCCTAAACCCTAAACCCTGCAAACTTGAAGCCTCATCTCTTCTTCAGACTTTAAACATAAACCCGGGAACCTACCCAGATCCCCTTAACCGACGCCCTCCCTCCTAACTTGAGTACCGGGCATTCTGACTGTAAGGGCTTCATAGTACACTTTCATGAGATGTTGTTTGAGTACCGTATATCTTAAACCCTAAATCCTAAACCCTAGACCCTAAATCCTAAAATCCTAAAGCTCTCAGGGTTGAGGGCTTAAGGTTAAGGGTTAAGGTTTAGGGGCTTTGGGGTTTAGGGTAAATAAAAGGGTGCAGGTTTATGGGTTTAGGGCTTGGAACCCATGGCGAGAACCCTAAACCCTAAACCCTAAACCCTAGACTTTCTTGGGTAGGGTTTCGGGACCCGGATGTCTTAAAATCACGGCCCCCTAGCAGAGCCTTAGGGTACTCGGACATGACATGCTGAACCCCCTTCACGTACCAAGCCAACTTAGAGGATCGGGAGAAGAACTTTGAGTGAGTTAAAATTAAAACCGATTGAACATATGCTAAGATTATGCAGTCTGATTAAAGTTATAAAGTCAGAACTCGTCAAAAGTGTAGGTAACACAGTTATAACCTTACTTACTAAGTCTTTTGATAATTGAAATACTCCGCAAAACCGCTTCGAGGAACCCGAAACCCGAAACCCTAAACCCTCAACCCCAAACCCTAAACCCTAACGCCTAAACTTACCAAGTCCTCTGCCCCTCGCAGTAAAGCTCGACCAGGCCTGCGTACGCTGTGGCCTCGGAGGAAGATCAAGCCATTCGCTTGGCTTTGGTATAGGCCTATAAAGATTATGGTTTAGGGTTTAGGGTTTAGGCTTGTAACCGGCGCTGGCATGGAGAGGCTCCGGTTTCTGATTTAAACCAAACGTAGAAGAATCGTAAATGAAAAAAAGGTTTGGGCGACCAATGGAGTCGAATGAACAGCATCGATTCGGATGGACACGGACCCATCATTATCAAAGAGAATTTGGATGGCCAGTCCATACCGGACAGCTTCTGACAGCAGTGGGGTTCTGAGAGACCAGAGTGCAAGAACCCACGGGGTCGGCCCAGGGCCCGGACGGTTGGGCGGACGCCCGGGGGACACGGTCGGGTGCAGGGCCTTGGTCCCGGCATCCCTTCAGGGACACCTTTTTTTCACCTTTTTTTTCACGTTTTTTTCACGTTTGTTTCACGTTTTTTTTCACGTTTTTTTCACGTTTTTTCACCTTTTTCCTAGGACGGGTCCTAGGTCCTAGGAAACGGAAGCAATCCAGGGCTCCAGCGCTCCAGGCACCAGGCCCAGCCCCTGGCCGGCCCTGGCCCTGGAACGCCTTGCGCACTGTCCCAGAGGCCCAGGCTGAGAAAAACGTGAAAAAAAAACGTTAAAACAACGTGAAAAAAACGTGAAAAAAAGGTGAAAAAAAGGTGAGAAAAAGGTGCCGAAAAGGTGTCCCGGAAGGGATGCCGGGACCAAGGCCCTGCGCCCCACCGCGTTCCCGGGGCATGCGCCCGACCACCCCTCTTCCAACCCCGTGGCACGGCGTTGTCAAGCAGTGTGAAGGTGCCCCGGCCAAACCCTTCCCGTTGAGGTTTGGGTTAGGAGTTTTGTGTGCGCATTGGCAAAGCTTCAGGACTGAGCGCTGGGACGATGCTCCGACTATGCTTACGTTTGGATTAAACCACCATGACACAGCCACGTTCTGATCACGATTTTTTACGTTTGGATTAAATCAAGATGGCACAGCGTCTCCATCCAACGCCTGTTACAAGTTTAGG
>CAJNDV010035168.1:14383-27051 GCA_905221635.1 Symbiodinium sp. CCMP2456
CCCTAAACCCTAAACCCCCTAAAACATGTAGGTCTTCTAGGGTCCAGGAAGGCCCGTTGGACCTGATACGGGCACATTAGCTAAGACGTTAAACTGTCAGTAGGGCTTTATAGGGTTTAGGGCTTTAGGGTTTGGGGTTTAAGGTTTAGGGCTTTTATGGGTTTAGGATTTAGGGTTTTACAGGGTTTAGGTTTTAGGGCTTTTATGGGTTTATCAGGTTTTAGGGTTTTATAGGGTTTAGGTTTTGAGGGTTTTATAGGGTTTAGGGCTTAGTGCTTTTATGGGTTTAGGCTTTTAGGGCTTATGGTTTAGGGCTTAAGGCTTTTATGGGTTTAGGTTTTAGGGTTTAGGATTTAGGGTTTAGGGTTTTAGGGTTTAGGGTTTAAGGTTTAGGGCATTTATGGGTTTAGGTTTTAGGGTTTAGGACATAAGGTTTAGGTTTTAGGGTTTAAGGGCTTAGGGTTTTAGGGTTTAGATTTTTATGGTTAGGGTTTAGGGTTTAGGGTTTAGGGCTTTCGGGGTTTAGGGTTTAGGGTGTTAGGGTTTAGGGTTTAGGGGTTTACGGTTTAGGATTTATTTCCTCGCGCTGACAGCTGACAAGTCCCAAAAGCAGAACTGCTGGGGGTCAATGAACTAACGTCAGCGAAAACAATTAAAGGACCTCGGTAAACGAGGCTTCGGGTAAAAACCCTAAACCCCAAACCCTAAACCCTAAACCGAGGCTTCGGGTAAAAACTCGTAATGCTCCCAACATCCCGGAACCCCAAATTTCCTGCGAAGCTTACTCGGCTTACCCCACCAGAACCCGCTAAACCCCTAAACGCTGAAATCCCTATAGTGATAACCCAGAGGGTCCGAGTACCCAAATAGTAATGTTTTAGATCCCAAAATCCATACTCTGAATGGTTTTTGGACCTTGAAACCCTACTATTTGGGCACTTGGACCCTTAGGGTAAGCAAGCAGGTGGCTGGACTTCTCTTGTGACACTCTTGAGTGGTGCGAGGTTGGAGAAACCTTGCCCCAAGCGTCCAAGTGCGGAAATAGTAGGGCTGTAATACTTAAATAATAGAATCAAGTCATATATGTATATAATTTGGAAGCTGAAACCCTACTATTGGGGTATTTCACCCTCTAAGGTTCTGCCACAACGCCTGCGCATTGGCGTTCGCACGAAGATCGATCATTGCCGCCACGAATGATGGGTCCTGGACTAGGAAGGTTTGGGGCCTATACACTATTCCATACTATTATGGGTAGTGCAGGATTTAGATCATCAACCGTAGGTCCTTAAAAGGGATCCTTAAACTTACTTCCCCAATAAGCCAGGGAAATAAAAGGTTAAACTTTCAGATTGCTACTAGTTTTACCGAGCCCAAAAAGTCAAAGGTTGGGTATGGGGGAACTCAGTATAATAGGGTGTAGCGATCACGGACTAGCGACTCCCAAAGGGTGCTACGTAGTTAGAAGGGGAATACTTACCCAAACCGAATGGCGATTCCTACTATACTCTCTCTTCTTCAACAACCAGGCCTTAAGAAGTTCAAACTTTTTAAAATAGACCTAATATAGAAGGCCGAAAAGTTTAAAGTTCTCCCATTGAGGACCTAAGTACTTACTATAGGAGCCCTATACTTTCATAAGGATTCTCACTCAGGTACTTGGATCTTCCAAGCTCCAACCTACAAAAAGAGCCAACTCCCTTGAGGACCAAATGACCCTTAAAAGTAGGGGCCTTATTCCCATATACTATGACTCCCTAGCTGGTATATGAACCTTAAACCCTAAACCCCTAAACCCCTAAACCCTAAATCCCAAATCCCTAAACCCCTAAACCTTAAATGGCATAGTCCCTAAAACCCCTAAACCTTAAACCCTAAACCCTAAACCTTACTATGAACCTTAAACCCTTTTAGGGGTTCATGTCGTCCCTAAGGTCCTGTTGGGACTTGCAGGCAGCCATCAACGCCGTCTGGGTGTCGTAGTACCCCAGGTCTCCTCAGCTTCCGGGATTTGAATTTTAGGGTTTAGGGTTTAGGGTTTGGGGTTTTAGGGTTTTAGGGTTTTAGGGTTTAGGGTTTTAAGGTTCAGGGTTTTCGGGTTTATTGTTTAGGGTTTAGGGTTTTGAGTGCCAAATGACCCTTAAAGGTAGGGGCCCTATTCCCATATACTATGAATTCCTATACGGTATATGAACCTTAAACGCTTTTGGGGTTCATTTCGTCCCTAAGGTTAACACGGTTCCTCTACAGGCTTGAGATAGGGCTAGCTCTACGAATAAGGGTTCAGCTTTGAGATTTGCTAGCTTGGGGTTTGAGGGTTTTGAGGGACCCCAAACCCTAAACCCCCAAAGCCCTAAACCCTAAACCCCTAAACCCTGGGTTTTGGGGGCTCTGGGTTTAAGCTTCCCAGTCCTGGCCATCGTACTTGTCACTTACCAGGCCGCCGGCTGAATTTGGGCTGTGGGGTTTAGGGTTCAGGGTTCAGGGTTGGGGGTTTAGGTTTAGGATTTAGGGTCTAGGGTTCAGGGTTTAGGTTTTACGGCCACCACTCCCCCCATGCATGCTGCTGCTACATGCTTCCTGGAGCCTATACTGCTCTCTTATGCTCGGTAGTCTTGGGATTTAGGGCTTCTAAACCTAAACCCAAAACCCAAAACCCAAAACCCTAAACCCTAAACCCAAAACCCTAAACCGGCAGGGTTTAGGGTTTAGGATGCTTCAGGTGGAGGAATGACCGCATCTCACGTTCAAGCCCTCAAAAAGCCTCTCCTTATTAGTTGCCGCTTTGATAAGACCCAACAGGTTTAAACTTTCAGTTCTGTATGGGGGTTATCCTACCGAAAGCCTTGTAACACTTACACGCGCCACTTACATGCATGAATCAACCCTAAACCCTACACCCTAGACCCTAAACCCTAATATAAACCCTAAACTCTTATGGGTTGAAGCCCTGAACCCTAGGGGCTGAGTAGCCTAGCCCAAATAAGTTAAACTTCCTAGAGGCTCCATAATATATCCGACTATTATGATTATTGTATAATATACCGCGAAACCCTATTCTAGTCATCAAGACCCCTGTATTAGGGCTCTGGCTAGGTACTAGTGCTGATGATATATTCTGGGAAGTTGGGTATACTCCTGATTATAATGGGTAATGCAGGATTTATATCATCAACCGTACTATTGCGGGTTTAGGGTTTAGGGTTTAGGAATTAAGCCCTTAAATCCGCGACAAGCATGGTCTTTTGGGACCTGATTCCATATTGGTCGTCTATTTGGAGCCTTCGGGCTTCTCAATTATAATACGTATAGGGTTTAGGGTGTTATACAAGCCCGAAAACGGCTCTAGGGTACCTACTCAGCGACTAAGTATACGAAGCCCTACCCATCAAACTAGTACCCAAAAAAACGGACGGGGTATGAACATCTAGTACCAGAATCCTAAACCCTATAGTAGCCCTTATGGATCCCTTTGTCTATAGAAGAACGCTAAAACCCTTGCAAAACTTAATGGAGCCTTTAAAGGAACCCCAATGTGGCTCAACCCTAAGCAACCCAAACGGCTCCATATATACCACCACTACGGATTCAGGTCCCCAAACTCGTCTAAACACATAACAAGGATGGTCCTTTCGGACCTAATTGCATTATAGCAGTATGTGTATATATATATATATATTTATTTATTTATATTTATATTTATATTTATATTTATATTTATATTTATATTTATATTTATTTATTTATTTGTTTATTTATGTGTTTATTTATTTACGTTCACATTTATTTATTTGTGTGTGTGTGTGCGCGTGTGTGTGTATGCTTGGGCAATCCTGACCCCCAAATACCTAAATCTTATAATTCAGAACCCTTATAGAATACACGTTCCATAGTAATTAGTACTATGGAGCCTGCCGCTTTAGGGTTTAGGGTTTAACCCTCAACCCTACAACCTAAACCCCTAAAGCCGTAAATCCTAAATCCAAGCTACACCCTAAACCCTTAAACCCTAAACCCTGAATGCGCCCTTACAGGAACTTGAACCCTTAAATCGGAGGCCTCAACAAGTGGGATGAAGGTAGGTAGGATTAAGGATCGCTTATATAAGGACTCCCATTTGGGAAAATCTCGCTTACCTTCATCCCACCTTTTGAGGCCTCTGATTGACCCTAAACCTCCTAAACCCTAAACCCCTAAACCCTAAACCCCTAAACCCTAGACCCCTCCTAAACCCTAAACCCTAAACCCCCTGAAACTTAAACCCCCTAAACCCTAAACCCTAAACCCCTGTAAACCCTAAACCCCTAATTAGACCCTAAACCTCCTAAACCCTAAACCTCCCAAACCCCAAACCCTAAACCCAAACTAACCCCTAAACCCTAACCCGTAACCCCTAAACCCCCTAAACCCCCTAAACCCTAAACCCCTAAACCCCGTAACCCCGTAACCCCTAACCCCTTAAACCCTAAACCCCTAAACCCTAAACCCCCTAAACGCTAAGCCGTAAAGCAATCAACGCCTAGTGGCCCAGGCCCTGGACCGAGTGGTTGACATCTGCGCGATGTGCGACAAGCCTCGAAGGTGGGTCGAGTCGCTTTATATGCGGTTTAGGGCTTACCCTTACCATCAAAATAGCCCAAAAGCCTTATATGACCTTTGGGCCCAAAAGCCTTAAAATATGAGTCCTTTGAGGGTAAGGGTTGGGGTTTAGGGGTGTAGGGGTTCAGGGTTTAGAAGTTATAGGGTCTTTATGACCCGAATAGAGTTTGATTGGCTCTTATAAGGCTTCAGAGGGTTATGGAATAGGCTGCTAGTAAGGTTTTGACACAGGGAACGTATATTTCGCGAACAATTAGAAGAGGGCTCTTTCACAGGTTCGAAAAAGATCTCCTATTGCGCGGCAAGCCAGGTGCGGCTTGGGGTTCCCAACGTTTCCCTAAACCCTAAACCCTAAACCCAACTTTTGAATTGCTTGCTGAAAGTGTCAAGGGTTCCATGTTTCAGAGTTGCAAAATGCTTGAACCCGAAGGGTCCATGTATCCGTTTTGGCTCACAGGTATCCAAATAGGGATTACGTTAAGACCGAAGTATATTCTACATTATTCTACATGCGGACCTTAGGGTAATGGGAGTTTGTCACTGACAAATTGTCAGGGTTGCAGGAATTCTGAGGCAAGTGTACACGTTTGAGATGGACCAGGCCCTACATGCTCCTTTTGAACTGGCTTTCGTAGTTCTTCTTGCGATTGCCAGGCCAGAACGTAACATGAGCTACCCAGATCTTCCAGTATATTATGCATACGTATAGAAAGACATGTAAAATTGTAACAGGGAACCCCGCCCAAAATAGTATAGGTAATTATTAAGGTATACCTTAAACTATATAGTAGGAACCCTAATACGACTAAATCTTCAGTGAGGAACTTTGAAAGGTCAGGGTAGCTAAGACGGTACCCCGCGATATGGGGTCTGGGGAAGGATTTAGGATTTATAGGGATTGTTGTTTAAGGTTTAGGGTGTAGAGCGTCAGGGTTTTCGGGTTTGGGGGTATAGGGTTTAGTTTAGGGAATTCCGGCGGCGGAGCATTTGGAAGCAACATGCGAGCTTTGCTTTCAAGAGGTGTTGGCATTGATCGACCCTGATGCCGAGATTCCCTGAAGTATCAGAAACACCCCAACAAAAGCATCCCACCATTCCTGGTGTCCTGGTTCCTGTTGGGGCTATATGAAGGAAAATCATGTTTTATCCTGACTGGGTAGTTATTATAACAAAAATGCAAACTTGTATCCAACAAGAACCCAGGTTCTCCGGCCTAAGATAATCTCATCTTGTGAAGGGCTCTAGCCTTCAGCGCTACCTTCCGTGGCTGTTTCGATCGTTTGAAATCAAGTGGGCTGGGTAGGGGTACTTAAGGCCTCCCTGGGAAGCTGTTGAAGCCAAATCCAAGCTCAGGATCTTATAGTTTTGGATCCTTTATCGTCAAAATAGCCCAAAAGCCTTAGATAATAGGGTCCTTTCGGCCCAAACTCCTTAACACATATGAGTCCTTTGAGGGTAAAGGCAAGGTTTGTGTACAGGGCTTTGCGGTGGTGTCGAATGGCTTTGTCAGGGTCGCTGAACCCAGAAGCTCTAAAAAGACTACCAATATGAAATTAGGTCCCAAGAGACGGTTTAGGCTTTAGGGTTTAGGGTTTAGGGTTTACATAATACCTATTATGGCTTTAGGGACCTAGTTCCATAATGGTAGTCTATCTGGAGCCTCTGGGAAAGGGCTTCTATCTGGTCTCATCACAGTGCTGCGGGTGTTTCGCCTTGGAGCTTCATAACTAGTTGTCAATTGCGTATAAATTGTGATACGGCCCTTGCTCCAGCAGGATAGCTTATATGATATTCCTTAATCATATCAACAATGCGTATATGTATGTATATATATATATACACATGTGTACATATGTATATATATATATACCTATGTCTATATACATATAAAGATACATCGCAAGACCACATTATCCCCGTCGTGCCAGGCTGCTGCCGCAGAATGTCCACATCGCCAGAGAAGACGGCGCACATCACCTAGACTGCATACCGCTGCCTACAACCTAAACTTAGGGTTTAGGGTTTAGGGTTTAGGGTTTAGGGTTTAAACCTAAAGTAGTAACCCCAAGGGTCCAGGTATTTTTTGCGGTTCGGGGGTTTAGGGGTGTTAGTGTTGAGGGGTTTAGGGGTTTAGGGTTTGAGGGTTGGGGTTTGGGGGTGTAGGAGTTTACCCCAAGGGTCCAGGTACCTAATAATCACACACTCTTTAAAACCCTATAACCTACATAGCGACTATCCTAAAACCGAGTACCTAATTCTTGGGTCCTTTGGACCCTTAGGGTAAGATAAGGGGCCGCACTAAACGGAACATGGTTGCGGTGTAGTTTAAACTGGGCTTTGAAGTAACCGGGGAGAAAAAAGTACAGACTTTTACTTCATAATGGTTCCTTTAAGGAACAGGTCCCCCCCAAAAAAGTATTAAAGTATGGTACTCTAAAGCCAAGTAAAGTATAGTAGGATTATATAAGGCCCGAAAGGTTAAAGGTTATATACTCAGCCCCTAAGTTAAAGTATGAGTATCGAGGATTACCCCTCGAAAGGGCTCCGGGTGCAGGAGCTTGATGCTTGCCTGAACTTTAGACCCTGAAAGGGTTTAGGGTTTAGGGTTTAGGGTTTAGAAACCTACATGGAACTGAAAAACCCTAAGGCCCCATGTGCCCATATAGCACATACTTAGGCCTTTCAGTACCTATATAGGGGCCCCTTTAAGGCCTAAGTATCTACTAATAAAGGTACATGGAGCCTTTGGGAAAACCTATATGACCTATATATATATATATATGTTATATAAGTTCATGCCTGCATACGAATACAGGAGCAACCAAGCATACACATACACATGCACACATACACAATTACACAAATACACGCACATACACACATACACACATACAGACATACAGACATACCGACATACGGACATACAGACATACATACCTACATACATACGTACGTACAGACAGACATGCAATCATGCATGCATACATGCATACATGCATACATGCATACATACATACATACATACCCCTACACGATACTACAGGCATCCACTTCCCACCGGGCTTTACATTCGGCGGCCAACAAAATCAGGATACAAAGCCTCGGCTCCTGACATTTAGGGTCTAGGTGTTAGGGTTTAGGGTTAAGTGTTAGGGTTTAGGGGTGGGGTTTAGGGTTTAGGATTTTGCCGTTCCTTTACTCTGGTCCCCCTCAGCACATATAGTGGGGCTCAGGACCAACACACTCAAAATAAACCCAACCCTAAACCCTAAACCCTATAGTATTCGGACAGAAGGCTTCGCGACTTGGGTGCTTGGACCCGGCAGGTATGGTAGCCCGACACCCGAGACCATAGACCCTAAGCAACCCTTACTTTAAGGTTTAGGGTTTAGGGTTTAGGGTTTAGGCATGGAAGCCTATGCCTCAGGTGTTCTCTCAAGGTTGAGGGGTTCAGGTTTTGGTCTTGTTTAGAGTTTAGAGGGATCAGGGGTAGGGTACTGTTGCTGATACATATCCTGCATGACCGTAAGGACCCCAAACTATGGGAATTCTGGTCCCTTCCTTATTATAGGGAATGCAGGATTTATATCATCAACCCTCAACCCTAAACCCTAAAACCCTAAACCCTAAAACCCTAAATCCCTAGACCCTAAAGCCCTTAAACCCTAGACCCTACAGCCCCAAACCCTTAAGTCCCATGATCCTTTATGTATGGTTGCTGAAGTTGGCGGAAGACAGGGAGCCCAAAAGTCAAGTTAAGGAGCAAGAACACACCGACTCACAATCGGCTTAATGTGGGGGGCTTAATAAGCTGTTGTTGTTGGAATAGGGTTTTGGGCTCCTTTATAGTCTAAACATAATCAGGAACCCTAAGGGCTAACGTAGGGGCCTTAATATTTAGAATAGGGTTTTGGGCTCCATCGTAGTACAATCATAAACAGGAGCCCTCAGGAAGAATAGTCGTAATTATTTCGGCTTCTATGTTAAGGGTTCACGGTTTGAGGGTTGAGGATTTGTGCAACTTGGGTGTCCCTCTTAGAACTCAAGGTGTGTTGCTTCATGTAAGGAGTTCGGAGTCTCGGGGAAGACGGGTCATATCTTGGGCGAAACTGCAAACTCAATCACCCTCATGTAGTGGCCGTAATAGTTAGCATAGGGTTTTGGGGTATATTATTGTATAGTTATAACGACGAGCCCCCTCAAATAGTATAGGCAATTATAAACCTGTGCGAAAGTTTCGTTGCGTAGACCAGAACTCCAACCCAGTCACGGCATTCATGCTGCTGGTGTCTGTCACCTGGGATGTGGGCTACCGGCAGTTGCGACCCCTCCCTTCGTAAAGATGTTGCCTTGTCCTAATAACCCTGAACCCGAAACCCTACCCTAAACCCTAAACTCCAAAACCTAACCCCCTAAGCCCTACCCTAGACCCCAAAATCAAACCCGAAGCATAAGGTCCTGAAGTTGGATGACCATTTACACAGGTGACCTTACTGCCTAAACCCCCACAGAGGCCTTTGTTGCAGGAGAACCCTCAGGGTCCAGCTTACCCAATAATAGGGGGGCTCTTTAATGATTCCATAACCCTTGCCCTCAAAGGACTCGTATTTTTAAGGCTCTTGGGCCCGAAGACCCTACTGTATAAGGCTTTTGGGATATTTTGATGCTAAGGGGAAGGGATCTATAAGGATTTGTAGGGTTTCTAAAGAGGCTTTTAAGGGTGCAAAGGACTCAATAAGAAGGTACTTTGGTTGCGGATACTAGCTATCTAGGTTAATATTTGGGAGAGTGTGTCGTTATTTGGTACTTGGATCCTTAGGGAGAAATGTGATGACGGAACTATGTCGGTGTCGTTCTGAACTTTGAGCCCTACACGCCTGCAACCTGAAATTCCCGAACACGAATCCTAACAACCCCAACAGGGTTCAAGGTTCAAATACGATATATATGATTGAAGGATTCACAGTATGAGGGTCCTCAGCCCTACCTTAACCCCGAATAACCTACCTTTTCTGTGCCGGGTTGTTTGGCGGCCAGTTTGGGATGATGTTCCCGGCACCAGCCGGCGAAGCGCCACCAGGCCCTGCAGCTGCAATCGCTCCGGCACCATATGGCGCATTCTGGATGTCGTTCTGGCTGAGCCCCCTCCTCAACGTGATGGTGATGCCGTTTCAAGCAGGCAAGTCGTTCTTGCTCACCTACAGGACCTTGTTCCGCTGCGCAATGCGCAATGTCAAGGGGTACCAGGAAATCAACCTCTTGCCCAGGAAAAGCACTCGCCACCCAGAGCTAGCACCCTGCCGCTCCCCATAAGAATGATCATACAACTTACTTAAAGGATCATGGGACTTAGTAACTAGGGTTATAATTAAGGTAACTATACTTATAGTTACGTACTTATAACCCCAATTAAGGTACCTATCACGCTACTTACTAATTAAGTCCCATGATCCTCTAAGTAACTCTCGTAGATGAAGACAATCGTGTTCTCCAGATCGCGGCTGGACATCCACTCTGAGGCTTCTTCACCAACGTCCTGGAACACCACCGAAAACTTTGACAGTTACAGCGCCGAGTACGGTTCCTTTATATGTTAAAGGTTATTTGGGGTTAAGCTAGAGGCTCCATATACACTCCCATTATGGAATTAAGTCCCAAAAGACCATACTTATTATGGCTTTAGGGACCTAATTCCATAATGGTAGTCTGTTTGGAGCCTCTGGGTAAAGTAAAACCTAAACTTTTGTGGGTCGAATGCCTCCAAATACCCTGACAGAATGCTTCGGGTTTAGGGGTTTCGGGATTTCGGCTTTAGGGGCTAAGGGTAAAGAACCCTAGCCTTTCAATGCTCCTTCTTTAAGGGTCCTTTCATAAGCCCTCCTTCAGGACGAAATGACCCTTATAAGTATGGCCCTCTACCCTGATACGATGAATGCCTATATGGCATATTAAACCCTTTTGGGGTTCATTTCGTCCTTAAGATTCTAAAACCCTAAACCCTAAACGACTTTTGGGGGAAAGGCTCATGCTTCGGGCTTAGGGTCTGGCCTAAAGTGTTTTTTTCAGGGCTCAAGAATTCTTCAGAGCTCCATTACGGTTGAAGGAACACCCATAACAAGGACCCATCACCCCCATAGTTTAGGGTCCTTACCCAAACCCCCAAAAGGATCTAAAAACTAGATCCTCTACAGGGGGTTCCTATAAAGTACCCGTTGGTAGTTAGGGTCCCTAATTAGGGGATCTTTTAGATCCTTTCGGGGGTCTGGGTAAGGTACCCCAGAGGGTCCATATACACTACCATTATGGAATTAGGTCCGAAAAGACCATCCCTAGTATGGTCTTGGGGACCTAATTCCTGAATAGTGCCAAAGGGTAGTTGTCAATATTATGGTCCCTTTTGGGGTACCCTAAATAGTAGGTGCCGTATTATAATAAGGACCCAAAAAGGGACCATAATTTCGACAACCACCTATATGTGGACCCTCTTGGGTAAGGCAGGATTCAGATCATCAACACTACCCCTAAGGCTCGACCTGCGGGTTTAGGGTTGAGGGCTTAGGGTTTAGGGTTTAGGGTTGAGGGTTTAGGGCTTTAGGGTTGAGGGTTGAGGGTTTAGGGTTTAGAACTGAGGGTTGAGGGTTTAGGGTTTAGGTTTAGATGGTCTTTGGACTTTGCACTGAATAGCCTCAAAAGTCTTAGCCCTTAGAGCCTTAGGGTTAAGCCAGCTATCCATCCAAGCAAAGGCGGGACCCGACACCCTTGATACAGAAGCCTGCACAGATACCAATAGTAGTTTTGGGGGTTCCTCGTTATAACTATATTCTATATAGTATAATTATAACTATATACAATAATGTACTCCGAAAAACTTCTTGGCCACGCTACCCCTTCATGCCAAACCTCTCTGCACAAAGGGTTCTTGGAACTCTCGTGTGGAATACTTTCCCAAGAAACCCTGCATTCTACGACATAAGTACTTAGGACTGAACCCTAAACCCTAAACCCTAAACCCTAAACACTAAGGACCCTTTAACCCTAAACCCTAAACACGTTAAGTAAACCCCAAGCCCCGAAGCTTTCTAGCAACCCGTTTAGCAGCCCCAAAACGAACCCTTAAAGGTAACCTACATAGGTGCCCACGGAGCCAGGGTTTAGGAAATAGGGTTTAGGGTTAGAGACAAACCAAGGTATAGAGACGCTTATAGTATAAGTCTAATAGTTTAGGGTTGGGGGCAATTTCCGTATAATTGGAGCCTCTTATCGGAACCCTTAAAGGAAGCCTTACAGGAACCAATATCATAACCTTTAATAAAGCCCTTATCAGATTTGCAGTAACACAATTTTAGACATCCTTTCAAAAACAACCGTCATAGCAACTCTTGAAGGAACCCTTATAGAAACCCATAACATAAGGACCTTACACCGCATGGAAGCCCTAAACAACAGTTGTACAAACAACCCTTGTAACATAGGGGCCTTAATAATTAGAATAGGGTTGTGGGGTCCATTATATACTATATTTATAGTAAAGAACCCATCAAAAAACAATAGGTAATTATTTAGGCCCCTACATTAGAACCCTTTTGAACCAAAGGACAGCTTGCTGCAGGCTCTCGAAGCGGAAATGCTTCAAGAATCCCTTCAAGTCGCGCTGCGTCCTGCTTCCGGATTTTAGGTTTAGGGTTTACGGTTTAGGGTTTGGGGTTTAGGGCTAGGGTTTAGGTGTTCTTTTGAGGTTTAGGGTTTAGGGCTTTAGAGGTTTAGGGTTTAGGGCGTTGGGTTTAGGGACAGGTTGGGGGTTGCTTGGTGTATCATCCTGGCTTCGCGGTTTGGCAAGTAAAATACAGAAGCCCGAAGAAGCACGCAGCTAGGCCATCAGCACCCTCGTAAAGCACTAAAGTTGAAAAAACCTTTCAAAGGACCCTTCTGAACTCCATGTTAAAGGAAACTGCAGGTGGGGAGTTTAGGGTATATAGGGCTTCTATAAGGCTTCTATAAGGTATATAGACCTTCTACAAGGCTCCTATAACGGTAACTACCCACCTGAAAATGTCCCAGACCATGAGCCC
>CAJNDV010035169.1:14597-27050 GCA_905221635.1 Symbiodinium sp. CCMP2456
CCCAGCCTTAAACCCTAAACCCCAAACCCGCTAAACCTCAAACCCTAAACCCTAAACCCTAGCCCCCCTAAACCTTCAACTCTAAAACCCCAAACCCCCCCCTAAACCTTAAACCCTTAACCCTAAACCTCTCAGCTGTGAGAATCCCAAGCATCGAAGTCCTTTCCTGGGTTCTGGAGTACCATACTTGAATACTTTTTTTGGGGGACAAATAAAGTCTATACTTTTCTTTTCTCCCTGGTTACCTAAACCCTAAACTTCCTAAACCCTAAACCCTAAAACCCTAAACCCAAAAACCCTAAACCTTAAACCCTAAACCTTAAACCCTAAACCCAAAACCCTTAACCCTAAACCCAAAACCCTAAACCCTAAACCCCAAAACCCTAAACCTTAAACCCTAAACCCAAAACCCTAAACCTACTTCAAAGTCCGGTTCTTCTTCAGGGCGCGGAGCCTTGGTGGAACCCGGAGGTTGGCCTCAGGCGGGCTCTTAGGGTTTAGGGTTCAGGGCTCTTAGGGTTTAGGGTTCAGGGCTCTTAGGGTTTAGGGTTTAGGGTTTAGGGCTCTTAGGGCTCTTAGGGTTTAGGGGTTAGGGCTTCAGGGCTTTAGGGTTTTAGGGTTTTAGGGTTTAGGTGGGGTTTTGGGCTTTGAGGGGGCTTCTGGGGGTTTCTCGGAGTTTTGAGAGTTAAATCGTTGTCGTTACACGGATTTTAGGGATCTTAGCGTGGTTTATAGGGGGCTTTACAAAGTCTTTAAGGGTAGTATCATGCTATAAGAATCTGCTAAGGATTTAATCAGAGTCTTGACGAGGTTTTATATTGTTTCGAATGTTTTGCTATAGCAGGTAGGTAGCCGAATAGTGCATTCTGATAGGCAGTATAGGGCATTGAGCTATGAGTAAGACTTCTTTGGGGTTCCCGAAAGGAATTACAGCTCAGGCCCTCCCAGGCCCTGTTCTAAAAAAAAAGTTCGCATGATCATTTTGAGTATTGGGAGCAGTATGAGGCTTCTGTAGCATTTCTCGCGGAAACATGGCCGATGTGGAGGGCAACGCTAAGACTCCGGCCGCGCACCTGTATTGACAGGAGGCCAGTTGATTTTCCGAACAACCTGGAACAAGAACCTGAACCCTAAACCGCAAACCCTAAACCGTAAACCCTAAACCCTAAAACCCTAAACCCTAAACCCTAAACTCTAAACCCTAAACCCTAAACCCTAAACCCTTAAGCTTCTACAGTATGGTTTGGTTCTTAGGAACTGAAGCCAGGTACACCTCAGTGGGCAGTGGCCAGTTGTTCTTTGACCTCGAGCTGCTCGAGAGGTGTTTCTTCCCATGTAGTACCTTCTAGTACTTAAAGGATCATGGGACTTAGTAAGTAGGGTTATAATTAAGGTAACTATAATTATAACCCCAATTAGAGTACTTATAACCCTACTTACTAAGTCCCATGATCCTCCAAGTAGTACCCTAGGCGCCCCGAAACGGGTTTAACGGGTTTAGGGTTGAGCCCTACACCGGAGCCCCTCTTGAATGTTAGCTTTCGAGAACAGGGCTCGTTGGGGAAGCTATGCATTTAGAAAGGTTGTTGTACAAGAAGTGCCAGTGGCAACACAGTTCCAACAAGGACATCCTAGACAAAACGGGAACCTACTTGGAGGATCATGGGACTTAGTAACTAGGGTTATAAATAAGGTAACTATAATTATACCCCCGATTAGGGTACTTATAACCCTACTTACTGAGTCCCATGATCCTCCAAGTAGCTTCTGATCAGGGAAGGGCTGAGGTCTTTTGCGTGACAACCACGCGTCGAGGGGTGACAGGTCTAGGGCTGAGGATTAAGCTCTTTATGGGCGGTTGTCAAAATTATGGTCCCTTTTTGGGTCCTTATTATAATACGGCACTCATTATTTAGGATACCCCAGAAGGCACCATAATTTTGACAACTACCTTTATGGCTTGGCGCAGGGCTTCAGGGCTGAGGATTAAGCTCTCTGTTTGGCTTCGCGAGGGTAATCAAAAGGTGGGTGCTGCCCACGTAAGGGATGCTAGCAGATAGCCAGCTTGTACATGAGTCATGTACTAGCCCGTAGCCACGAACCCTGCAGAAAAATGGGTTGTGACCCCAGAAGTCTAGCGTGTAGCCCGTGACTTAGCAGGGTTTTTGGATCGACGGGCAGGAGGCCTCACACGGGGCAAGCACGTCTTAACTGCCCGGTAAATAACCGCTTGGAACTGCCTTTTACCAGCAAGACATGCCTGTAATTAGATGGGATTGAAGCCAAGACTTGCCTGATTGGTGCTGAAGGGGGAGTGGGAGAGTGGGTCCGTAGAATAATAAACCCTCACCCCCAACAAAATCCATCAAGCGTCTTGGCTTGAGGTTCCCCAATAAGCCCACGGAGGAGAAGATGATTGGGCTTGTTACCCAGAGGGTCCGAGTACCCAAATAGTAAGGTTTTAGGTCCCAAAATCCATACTCTGAATGGTTTTTGGACCCTGAAACCCTACTATTTGGGCACTTGGACCCTTATAGGGTTCTACTATAAACCCTAAACCCTAAACCCTGAAACCCTACTATTTGGGCACTTGGACCCTTAGGGTCAATGACCTTTGATTGACAAGCCTGAGAAGCAGGCGCTTGCCAAGGCTACTTCTGCAACTCAGGCCACTGCTTGGAGGATCATGGGACTTAGTAAGTAGGGTTTAGGTTTAGGGTTTAGGGTTTAGGGTTTAGGGTTTAGGATCATGGGACTTAGTAAGTAGGGTTATAAGTCCTTTCATTGAGGTTATAAGTATAGTTACCTTAGTTATAACCCTACTTACTAAGTCCCATGATCCTAAACCCTAAACCCTAAACCCTAAACCCTAAACCTAAACCCTACTTACTAAGTCCCATGATCCTTTAAGTGCTTCTTCTTCTTCTTCAATCACGGAGCCTGGATCTTCGAACGGCTAGGGCAGGTCTGGCAACTACAAGAGCTACATGGGTGGTTGTCAAAATGATGGTCCCTTTTTGGGTCCGTAATATAATACGGCACCTAAGATTTAGGGTACCCAAAAAGGGACCCTAATTTTGACAACCACCCACATCATTGACTACATGGGCTCGTCCGAGGCACATGTTGTGACTACGGCATCTACGAATTTGATGATGACTTCTTGATGACCACAACTGCCTCATTTTGCGTAAGGCAGACGACGATGAGAATGGGTCTGCGGCTATGTTGTCTACTTCTGCTGGCTACCCTTGCACTACCAAGCCGACCAAGACCTTCAACGTCTACTATATTGACCCACAATATCCTAAACCCTAAACCCTAAACCCTATAAACCCTGAGCCCCAAAAAAGCCGAAACATGAATAGGCTTTGGAACTTGCCGTGTTTCGCCAGGATCCGATATCTGGGGGTTCGCATCGCGCAGATCTGTCTCATAGATACAGCACCTCGGATTTTACTCTGATCTGTCAAATTTCGATTTGAGGCTCAGGGGTTTGGTTTAGGTGCTAAGTTTAGAGCTCAGGGTTTAGATTTAGGGTCTAGGGGCGTAATTGGGTTCCTCTGAGTTGCCAGACTGCGGTGCCTCTCCCTTCCGATATTCATGGGCTTCGTAAGTTTTATGGTTCTTGCGGCACTGCATATGGTGTTGTTCGGGGGTTGTTCTACCAGCGACTCCAAAGCCCTTACATTCAGCAAGATACCATGAGCTGTAGATGCATCCTAAATGTGATTTAAGGTGCCTTCTTTGCGGGGGTTTGCAGTTTCTTGTTCAGTACCATGCCCGGGTGTCGGTTTTAAGTTCAGGGGTTTAGGCATCGAAGGCTTAGGGTTTAGCTGTTCATTGCCATTGCCATGCTGTTCATGATGACAGCCACCATCGCAACATTAACGATGATGGCAGCGCTGAAAATGAAATTGGTGATGCCGATGGCGATGTCAGCACACTACTGTTGGAAGCCTGTTTCAAGGCGCTTGAAGCAAGCAGTTTTTGCTGAAAGACTTGAAACGCCGCTCCTTGTAGACAAATTCTGCATGTTCCGTGGATAACAAGGTAGGTCGTCGAATATCGTGTCCTTCCTTTGTTTGTCTAAGAGGCTCACTCGTATTGCCGATAATGCTCAAAGGGCTAACCTAGATAACCCCTAGCTATAGCCAGCTTCTGGCAATTATCGTTTTCTTGCAAACCGTGCACCATAACCCCTAAACCCTAAACCCTAAACCATAATTTTTTGCTTGACCGGCAGCGCGTTGCCTAAATCCGCACAGGCGTAAGCTGTGGAAACCCCGGGCTGGCTGTGAGGTTTCTACGTAGCCCAGTAGGATGGAAACAAGGGTACCCTTACTACTGCAGGGCTACTTGGACCTACTTACATTACAGTCTCTCTGACGATCCAGAAAGGAATATGGGGGCCTTATCAACTATCATAGCCGGAAGGATAGTAAGAACCATTCAGGATTCTACATGGGGTACGGTACAGAGGAAACCAGTCTTATCAGGCGAAGGAATCACTGGAGCTACTATAACGGTTGCATGATAGCGAACCCTAAACCCCTAAACCCCCAAACCCCAAAGCCCCTAAACCCTAAACCCTAAACCCCTAAACCCTAAACGGCTTCAGCGTGTAATCCAGGAGGCCAGGGGGTTGTGTTAGGAGCCTGATAGAAGGTGTATATACCTTATAGAAGCCTTCTAGAAGCCCTATATGCCCTAAACTCCCCACCTGTAGTTTCCTTTAATCATGTGTTCCCGTAATGGGTCGAAGAGGCTCGTACTTGCGAATGCTTTTTGCAGAAGGTCCAGGGGACGAACCCCAAACCCTAAACCCCTGGCATTTTTTTTTGGGGGGTGAATGGGGGGGGGGGGCGCTCCTTGTTATAATTATAGTATGGGTTTAGGGTTTAGGGTTTATTATAAGGGCGTGAATAATTACCCATACTATTTTGGGGGGTTCCTGATTATAGTTATAGTATACTGGTCCCCATAACCTTATTCTAATTATTCAGGCCCCTACATTATACCACGTTCCTGAAGACAAGTTTGCACCCTGCCCGACCTTGCATTTGCAAGAGAATGCTCTACAAAGCCCTGGGATACGATTTTGCTTGCGGATTTTTGTTTCATGGCAATGGCTGCTGTAACAGGGACGAGAACATGTGTTTTTGCAGCGGTAGGAATGGGGGGGGGTTCCGAAAACAGGGGACCCTAATCTACTATAGTACCCAAAAGAGTAGGATCCTTATTATAAGGACCCCAAAATAAGCTACCCCTTGGTTTCGGAAACTCCCAAATCTTCTCCGGAGTTTTGTAGCTGCGGGGAAGGAGGCCCGACAGACGGAAGTCGAGATTTTAGCCTCCAAGAGTAGACCTATGTAGAGGCCTCGACCAGTCGAGCAGGGTCTAGAAGCACTGATAGAGGGGCCTTCATAATTACCTATATTATTGTTGTTGGGGGGTTCCTTATTCTATTTATAGTAGAATATATCCCTAAACCCTATTCTAATTATTAAGGCTCCTACATTGACCCGAAACGCCCAAGGCCCGAAGCCTCTAAGCCTTAAGCCCTACTTGGAGGTTCATGGGTAGTTATAAGTGGGGTTATAAGTAAGGTAACTGTAGTTAAAACCCATATTAGGGGACTTATAACTACCCATGAACCTCCAAGTACATCTCAGCCCTTTGTCCATCTCATGGCAGTCGAGGCATATGCTGGCTGTCCACCAAGTGCCGGGATCCCTGTTGTTCGGGTTTAGGGTTTAGGGTTTAGGGTTTAGGTTTTAGGGTTTAGGGTTTAGGGTTTAGGGTTTAGGGTATGAAGGCACCCTAAACCCTAAGCCCAACGAGCCTCATAGAACCCTTACAGGAGCCTTCATGGAACCCGTAGGGGTTCAGAGTCCAGGAATCGGTTTACTTACCTTTGGTTAGCAGGGAATGGAGGAATGGGTAGAATTATAACTACTATTACTACCATTCTTCCATTCCCTACTAACAACCCTAAACCCTAAACCCTAAACCCTAAACCCTAAACCCTAGGTTAGTTTAGGGTTCAGGGTTTCGAGCAGAGCTCTGGGTCCAAACCTGAACCCCCAAAACCCGACTCGGGGGTTTCAGAACGGTTAAGGGTTTAGGGTTTAGGGTTTAGGGTTTCAGAAAATAGGGGACCCTAACATAGTAGAATCTATGAGTTAAAGGGATCTTATAGGTTCCCATATGGGGGTTTTCCGAAAATAGGGAACCCCAACATAGTACCCTAAATAGTAGAATCCTTATTATAAGGACCCCAAAATAAGGTACCCCTTGTTTTCGGAAACTCCCACTCAGGAAATGTATGGCAGTAGCGAATCCGAACAGCACCTGATAGCTTTAGGATTTAGGCTTACTTGGAGGTTCAGTAGATATAAGTGGGGTTATAAGTCCCCTAATATGGGTTATAACTATAGTTACCTTACTTAAACCCCACTTATAACTACCCATGAACCTCCAAGTAGATTCCAGCACTCAAGGCGATGTCTCCGTGCGGGCAAATGTCTCATATCGGCTCCAGGCTCTATCACGACTGTCTGACAGATTGCACGGTTTAGGGTTTAGGGTTTAGGGTTGTAGGTTTTAGGGTTTAGGGTTTAGGGTTTAGGGTTTTAGGGTTTAGGGTTTAGGGTTTAGGGGAAAGTGAGAGCCATGATGTCCAAACAACCTCAGATCATCTCTGCAACCTCTTGGTCTACCTGCCACGAGCCTGCAACGCACCTTGTGTGAGCACGGTCCGATTACCCCGAGTAGTCGCGGCAGTCTTTGCCGAGGTGGACGTTCGGCGTGCACTCCGTTCCTGGTCAGCAAATGGAAGTTCTTCGCTTGTGCTTCTAAGAACCCTAAAGCCCCACGAACCCTGACAGAGACCCTTATGAGAACCTTCATAGTAACCGTGGCAGTGATTCGAGGGAGGGGGAGGGGTACTACTTGGAGGATCATGGGACGTAGAAAGCAAGGACATACATAAGTACCTTAACTGGTGCTATAGGCAATCATAAGTATGGTTACTTGTACCGCACTAAACCCTAAACCCAAAACCCTAAATCCTCAAACTCTAAACCCTAAACCCTAAAAGCCCTATAAACCCTAATCCTTACACTGTAAACCCTAAACCCTAAAAGCCCTAGACCCTAAACCAAGTCACCATCATTTACTAAGGCGAGTTCACCGACTGGCAGCGAGCCGCCTCTCAATTGTGCCGCCGCTGGGCCAACTGAGGAGACGGCGTAAGGTTTAGGGCTCCAAGGGTTTAGGGTTTGAGAGCTTTACGGGTTTAGGGGTTTTGGGTTTTAGGGCTTTAGGGCTCTAAGGGTTTTAGGATTTAGGGTTTAAGGCTTTAGGGTTCTAGGGTTTAGGGGTTTAGGGCTTTAGGGTTTTAGGGTTCAGGGTTTAGGGTGTTAGGTTGTAGGGTGTTGGGCTTTAAGGGTCTAGGGCGTACATCACCAGTGCGGTAATATGACATCAACCAAAGCCAATGCTGCCCTTAACCCTACTAAACCCTAAACCCCAAACCCTAGCTTGGGGACTAGGTTGGAATCATGTGGGCCACGAGTTATCCAGGGTGGAGGTTCCCGGATCCACGGGGTTCTCTATAGGTTCCCAGCAGAGTCCCTTCTGATAACTCTACTATCATCTCCCCCCAAAACCTTTTCGAATTATTAAGGCCCCGAATGTAGGGGCCTAAATAATTACCTGTATTGTTTTGGGGTTTCTTTGTTCTAATTATAGTATAATGGGCCCCAAAACCCTATTCTAATTATTAAGGCCCCTACATTACTATCACATCCCCCAAAACCTTGTCCACATCTTAAGGCCCTAAGCCCTAAACCCTAAACCCTAAACCCTAAACCCTAAACCCTAAACCCTGCCCCTATCTTATTAAGCATGTCGCGCTGAGGTCACGAGCCCGCTGAAGTCTTAGTCTTCAGCGAGGTTTGGGACTACTACGAAACCTGCTGCTCCTCGTCTGACGGTTTGGGGTTTAGGGTTTGGGGTTTAGGGTTTAGGGTTTAGGGTTTAGGGTTTAGGGTTTAGGGTTTAGGGGTTTAGGGTTTAGGGTTTAGGGCTTAGGGTTGGAGTTTCTAACTTGTGGTCCCGTTTACGCGTCGTAAGAGGTCGGGCCATTCATGCTTATGTTGCGGCGGGCCTGTTCCAAGGGGTGTTTGTCTTCACGCGGGCAGGGCTTCAGTTCCTATTGTTTTACAGAAGCCTGTGGATCTTCGATTGGGTTGGGATCTTCATCCTTGAGCGCTAGATGGGTTTAGGGTTTCGGGCTAAACCCTAAACCCCGAAACCCTTAAGCCCTAAACCCCTAAACAGGGGTTTAGGGCTTTCACTGGCTCGCAGGTGAATCCCAGGAGAATTCCAGCAAGTATCCCGACCTGGAGCGGTACAGGCGCCTCCTCTCTGAAGGGCTCGTCTAGGACATTTTCAGATGGGTAGATATCGTTATAGGAGCCGTATAGAAGGTCTGTATACCTTATAGAAGCCTTATATACCCTAAACTCCCCACCTGTAGTTTCCTTTAAGCTTGGGCTTACGGATTGGGGGGTTTTGGGCTATCTCGTGCGAGGTCGTGCTTGGAACTTCCCAACCCGAAAAACCAAATCCGTAAGCTTTTTTTGCCTTAGTACTACTCTAAGAACTACACCTTAGCTTTGTCCCTGGACTTCTCACTGCCCCAGATTTCACTGCAAGCGTTGGTCGTACTCTTGGTATTCGAGGGTCCACGACCAGCCAGAAGTTGCTCGTGGTCTACATAAAGGACGTGGGGAAGCAGAGTTCTGAGGGTTTTTAGTGGGTTTTGGGTTTTGGGGTTTAGGGCTTTAAAGGTTCTAAGTTCTGAGTGGTTTGATGAGGATGTTGTAAGGTTTCTTCAGTTTTAGCATTTCTAGGAGGCTGTACAGACTTGATGGGGGCAGGTTCTGTGGGGCTTTTAACTTCGTGGCCGAGAAGCACGAGTACACAGTTTTTGCTTAAATTTTGATATGTAGGTCTCCAGTACAATCATCAAGTGGACTCAGTCAGGGCAGCTAAACCCTTCAACGATAGCCTGGCGACTATGTCCAATCCCGAACCCTAAACATTAACATTAGACTCATTAGATGCATAATTTCCAAACTCGAGGCACACCTTATCCGTGAGACCCTTGCCTCAACAAGGGAGTTCATATCTGGATAATTACCAATACTATTTTGGTGGGCTCCTTATTTCAATTATAGTATAAGATACTCCAAACCCTATTCTAATTATTAAGGCCCCTACATTAGAGCCTCTATTTTGGGGGTTCCTTATTAGCATTATAGTATAAGATACCCCAGAACCCTATTCTAACTCTTAAGGCCCCTACATTACTATCATCTCCCCCAAAGCCTTTTGCCAATCATTAAGGCCCTATCTTATTATAATGGGCCCCAAAACCCTATTCTAGCTATGAAGGCAACTACATTACCTTGAAAACCTCGTCGTCAGCTTAGGGGCAGCAGCCCACAGCTTGCAACGGCGGCATCTTCGGTGTCAGTGGAGCCGGCGAAGGCGTTTGACTCGGTGGATCGCTCCATCTTGTGTCTGGTGCTTAGTAGGGAATGGGGGAATGGATCCCTATGATAGTCCCTTTAAGGTCCCTTATAGTAGTCCCTATAACCCATTCCCCCATTCCCTACTAAGCACCAGACAGTCTTACGTGCGGTGCGTGTTGCCGCGGGAATTCCCCTGTCGAGATCAACATCCTCATGGCGCCCAGCCGTTGGGTGGTTTTTACATTCGCCCTGCTTAGGGCAATCGGCTACCAGACCTCGGCGCTGGGCGCGAGACTTAGTAGGGACAGGGGGAATGGGTTATAGGGACTACTATAAGGGGCCTTAAAGGGACTATCATAGGGATCCATTCCCCCATTCCCTACTAAGCACCAGACAGGAGATCACGCCACTGTTTTTGCCGATGACCTCCTGCTTCAATGGCTCTCCACGTCTCTGCTGCGCTTGACTTCTTCCTTGTCACGTTCACTTTTGGGAAATACCTATAGTCTCCATTGTAGTTCCTTATTTTGGTTTAACCATTTATATATTAAGGATTCTATAAGGTATCCCCCAAAAGGAACTACAATGGAGACTATAGGTATCTCCTCATTCTGGAGCGCCTCGGGTTGCAGAAGCCGGAAACCCTGAGCCGTAACCTCGTGGAAGGGTTTGAGGTTCCCTGGATGGGTTTTTGTAACGTAAGCACCTAAATTCCAAATATAAGTAATTGTGTATGTGTAATACATATATATATATATATGTATGTATGTATAATGTTACACATAGATACATACAGTTATGCATGTTCTTCTGTACATGTGCATTATATATATATATATATATATGTCTTATGTAGCTATGGTGTCTATTGTTGAGCCCTAGTTACTCAGTCCAATGTTCCTTCATATATATATAATATATATATATATACAGATTATATATATATATATTATACATATGAAAACACCCTCATTCTTGGAGCCGTTTAGAGGAACCCTGTAAACGAACCCTTGGCCCTCAACCTTCCTTGGTAGAGAACTACCATGATCTCTGGAACCCTAAATTCCAAACCCTAAAGCCCTAAACCCTAAACCCCAAGCCTAAATCCTAGAACCCTAAATACCCGAAACCCTAAAACCCGAAACCCTGAAGTGTTGTGTCTTTGGGATCTTCATAGGCAGCCCTGCGATCTCTTCGTGCACTGCCCGGCCCCCAGTGGTCGTGAACTCTGGAACATGGTTTAGGGTTCAGGTTTTAGGGCTTGCACCAGGCGTCGATAGTAAAGCCTTTAAAGCGTTCTGCAGTTCTACAGAGGTTACTACAAGGGTCTCATGAAGGTCCGGAAGTTTGACGTTCAAACTCCACGTACAACCTGTGGTTTTCGTTGATCCTCATGACGGCTTAGAGACACTTCAGAGAATCCTTCCGAGAGGGCTTCAAGAAACTCGAAGTAACGAGTTGGAGTTTCTAGTGTGACATTTGGGACGTAGTAGGTGGAGTTGCGCGTCGACCCATACTTACACCTGCCATACACGCTCAACCTCAAGCATTTTTTTCTCTACCATCTAGCAATCCGAAGCGTTTCTTTGCTCTACGCAAAAAAGAGTCTTGGGGCTGCTGATAGTAAAGATTCTACTTGGAGGTTCATGGGTAGTTTTAAGTGGGGTTATAAGCCCCCTAATTTGGGTCATAACTATAGCTGCTTTCCTGACAACCCCACTTACAACTACCCATGAACCTCGAAGTAGTATAACCCTAACCATAAACCCTAAACCCTAAACCCTAAACCCTAAACCCTAAACCCTAAACCCTAAACCCTAACTCGATCCGGCGTTCTTGTTCTCTGAAACGCACAACCGGAGGTGAGTGAGTGCAGCATGTCTTCAGTCGCTACATCCTCTACTAAGGTTAGCATAAAGGTTCCGTTAAGGGATCTATAAGGGGTTCCGTTAAGGTCAGCATAAGGGTTCCGTTAAAGGATCTATAAGGGTTCCGTTAAGGGATCTATAAGGGCTCCTTTAAGGGATCCATAAGGGCTCCTTTACGGGATCTATAAGGGTTCCGTTAAGGGATCTATAAGGGTTCCGTTAAGGGAACTATAAGTTAAGGGTTCCTTTAAGGGATCCATAAGGTTCCTTTAAGGGATCCATGAGGGTTCCTTGATGGGACCTATAAGGGTTCCTTTAAGGGATCTATAAGAGTTCCTTTAAGGTATCTATAAGGGTTCTTTTGAGGGATCCATGAGGGTTCCTGGTTATAGCTACCAAGCGCGTGGGCCGTGAGTTTGTATTCTGTTACTTGGAGGATCATGGGACTTAGTAAGTATGGTTATAAGTCCTTTAATTGGGGTTATAAGTAGAGTTACCTTAGTTATAACCCTACTTAAAAAAGTCCCATGATCCTGTAAGTATTGCCAACTTCAAGGCAGTCCCTAAGTTCCCCGAAGTCATTCGGTTCATGATATGAATCCCACAATACCCATCAGAGGGACTAGGGTATAATTCATAATTCCCATAGTTCCTAGGTTCCTTAAGGTAATGCAGCATTCATATCGTCAACAGTTCCTGGACCCTGAACCCTAAACCCTAAACCTTAAACCCTAAACCCTGAACCTTAAACCCTAAACCCTGAACTCCAAACCTTAAACCCTCAACCTTAAACCCTAAACCTTAAACCCTAAACCCTGAACCCTAAACCTTAGACCCTAAACCCTAAACCCCAAACCCTGAAAGGCCCCGCAACGGCGACCCTCAAGCCCAGAAGCCGGCGAAGGTGATGCCACATGGCCCGGTGCCGATGAGGCCCCTCGGGGAATGCCGTGCGCCAACTCTGATGAGGGCTTAGGTTTTTTTTTGTTTTTTTGGAGGGGGGGGTGTCGGGGCTGAGGGCTTAGGTTTTTTTTTTTTTT
>CAJNDV010035170.1:9197-27045 GCA_905221635.1 Symbiodinium sp. CCMP2456
CGACCGGTTCGCGCGGTCCAGATGATGTGCATAGTATGTTTGATGTACGTTTGCCTGAGTGCATGCCAGGAACAGCGTGGACGGCCGCAAGAAACAAAGCTGATCATGAACAGCAGCCTTGAGGTGTAACGGATGTGCTCATTGTGTGTGTGTGGGGTGACGACCAGACACCATGACTGGTCATGAGGCCATCTATGCTTCCATGGCCAGGGCCAAAGCGCAGGCCCGGGCATGCTCACATCGTCCAATTCATTCCTCGGCTTAGCTTTCTCCAAGGAATCGCTTGCTTCAACACGGCCGTCGACTGGTGACGTGCCAGACTTCGGCAAGGCTCCAGACTCGCAGAAGTTTTGCTTGATGAAGCTAAGACTGAGCTTCGGGTTCTGCCGGCGGGCTTCGCCCAGATCCTTATCCAGCGTCCCTCAGGATGCAGCCAGCCTTCCGCGCGAGTCATGTTGCCAAGAAGTACCTTGGCAGTTGTACGGGGCAAGTGTACGGGTCAAGTTTTGCAGTTCGCACGCGGTGCACTCTGCACATTCGACGAGTGCAGGTATTGCGCGTGGGTTGCCGCGATCCGAAGCGGCTGAGCGCTTTGGATGGAACTGGAGGTTTGTAAGTTTGTAGGCCTATAGCTACGGATCGCAGTCACAGCCTGGAGCTGGCGTGTTCAGGCCTCGCTGGAAGCTACACATTTGCAGGGCATCGCAATGGCCGCCCTGTTTTTCAGAAGGAGCTTGGAAGTCGGAAGCGCATCTGGTTTGCAGCCTGTGACGGTAATCAGGATCGCGGATCAGCCATGGTGCTTGAGTACCGGAATGAGCCCGCGACCCACTCTCGGCAAGTATGTAGAGTTTGAGAGGGTGACCTCGGATGTTTTCTTGGGAAGGCCTGGTGCTCCTGAGCTTCGTGGCTGGTGGCCCGAAGCATAGCTGGGCTTCACCTTGGAACTTGCAGATATTTGGCAGACTTCAGGTTCAGCAACAGCAGTGGAAATCATGCCTTTCACGGCAAGACAAGCGGAAGGCTGGCTACTGTTGAGTCGAAGCCTGTGCAAATGTTCTGGCACCGCAGGCCGCCCAAGACGGGCTGGAGTATCCCATCGCTTGTCATTCAAAGCTCTGTGACTGTGCGGAAGAAGGCCGGCGGCCGGACACTTGGCTTTGTCACTTCGTGTGACAAAATTGGACCTGGAAGGCCGTCTGGAAGCTGTGAAGCCCGTCTTGCACGTTGATCGACTTCAGGTCAGAAAAGAAGCGTGCAGGGCGTATCGCAGCAAGCCTGTGCAAGCGTCGAGAGCGGGATATCAACTGCCATCTCCTTCAAGCCCGGCGTGATTAATTGGAAGCGATGCTCATGCAGACTTTCCTTCATTGTTGTATCATCGTAAACCATTCTGGGGCATTATGCAAGGGTACCATGACAGGGTACCGTAACAGGGTACAGAATTAGCATTGATTCTTGGACCGGCTTTCAGCTGTCGAGCCATGGCGTTCGCTCGTTGCTGCGGGCTCCTTCAGATCTGCTGGCCCCGCCCTCGTTAGCCTGAGTTTACCGCCTTGTTTGAAAGCGCAAACGTTGATGTAGCAATGATTGAAGCTATTTCGCAACTTCCAAAATGCATGTGATTGAGCCTCTCCGCTTAGCTGCCCTAGTCTTTGCTGGCAGCCAGCGCAGCTTCACACTGAAACTTCTACTTCTCTGCCACTCTGCCAACGGCCTCTTTGGATGGACCAGGGTCTGGTCTGATGTCCCTCGGCCGATTGCTACAAGTTAAAACAAGTGTAGATCGAACGCATGCCGCCACACCAAGTGTCTAACCTCCAGGTCAGCACTGGTTATGATGTGGGATGCTCCACTCGTCCATTGGCTTGATTCCTTACCCATGCCAAAACGCACCGTACTCCTTGCCAGGCAACAATGCTTTAGGTAACACCTTCTAGCTACTGCATGAGGATATCAGTCGTCATAAGTTTCGGGACAACCCCGTCCCAGGTTATGTGTGAGAAGCCTAATAAGCCTTCTTGGAGAAGGCCGTCTAAGGCTTCTCTTGGCCGAATGTTTCATATTTGCAAGGAGCTGAACACACGATAGATGGCATGGACCAGGCGTCCACGATGCAGGTGCATCTATGCCTCTGCATGGTGCAAACTGCCCTGCTGAAGAAGAGCTTGATCGGAACCAGACTGTACTGATCCAAGGTTAGTGGTTCTGCCTTTCAGGTGCCTATGAGGCATTGGCACCAACCATCACTTCTGCAACAGCTGCGCCTGCGATCGCCCCCACGTGTGCCTACATGTGGCACTGGCATGGTCGCGCCAACGGAGATGTTCGGAGCAGTCCAATGGACTTGCAAGAAACCATGGCCACGTACCCACAGCAAGGCCGCAAGTCGGAACAGGCAAAGCTGCGCCGCAGCACCCACGCGCTCCAGTAACTCAGCTGCTGGGCCCGGCAACTTGATCGAACCAAAATGGCACTCTGAACTGGGCCCAGAGCAAATTCCTATCAAAACAGTGAGATGCATGGTTTGAAAAGGCCAGACACTCCTCTCGTGCGCAGCCCTCAAACTTCGAAGAGGAAGGTGCGCGAACTCAGCTTTGACTCATTCGGACTCATTCATGTAAACACTACAGCATCACAATCATTCCGCAGCTTGCGCTGAGGAGCATACTTGTGCTGGGGCCTTATCCTTGAAGGCACAAAGCTGGCAGGCTCTCCCAGGTGCGAACCTCGTGCTACACTTCCTTCACCAATCTGAATCCCGAGGCACCGACTGGGGTGTTGGCTTCCCCCAGCCCATGCAAAGTTGAAGTGGTCACCTTAGCTGTTTAAAAGCATCGGGAGTGGATTGGAACGGATGCTTCCTGCAAGGCAAAGGACGGAAGGCCACTCGATTGGCAGACAGGGCGGCGCGATCCTACATTTGTGTGTATTCGGGAGCCCTATGGCATCTGTACAGTAATTGCTGAACCCCTCTACAATCCCTGAAGGCGAAAAGGGGCCCTTCGAATCCATTGTCGCTCTAAACCGTTTGGGGGCTCCGAACCGTACCCTTTCTGAGAACCTTTGATGTAAAAGCCATGGGGCCTGGCCTTCATCTTCGTCAAACAATGTGCCGCAGGCTTGGGACCAAGAGTGTTCCAGTCGTTGAGGACGCCGAGTTTGTGCATGAATGGCAAAGTACTGCGTTGTGCGTTTGCCCTGACTATGCAACAGGAGCATGAAGGCCAACAGAAAAGTTCAACATCCGAATTCAAGGATCCGGACTCCAAGTACGAACGTTCCGGCGTTTTGCCACTTGCGGCTTGGAGCTTTGACAAGGCAAGGCGAACAAAGCGTTGCAACGAACTTGCGGCAGTGAAGGGTGTTTGGATTCCTGGTAGTAGGCTTTGCGGAAGAAGCGGGGAAACAGTCCACGCAGCGCAGACTCCGGCAATGCAAACGAGGCTCAGCAAGGGACTGTTAAGACATAAGGTTGTTTGAGATTGCAGGCAGCTTCTTGCTTGCATCTGTTTGCTCACATCCTACATACCCATCCAATATTCCCAATATACCCAACATACCCGTGGATCGCATAATCGCCCACGCACGTTGCGTCTTACCTTTGAGTTGACGCAACAGGCTTCGTCCAGCATGCCTGGTGAAGAGCGCGAGGCCAGTTGGAGTTCCAAATGAGATGGAAGCCTTTGCCCTTCCTTTTGCTTTGCACCCTTAGGGAAGGGATTCTGATATTGACAGGTTGGGGCCAGCTCACAATCAGGCAATGAAGTTGTCCTATGCTCAGATGTAGATGATCTTAAATATTCAATGCTCTTGGAGGCAGTTGTGAAGCTCATAGCCTGTCACAGTGGGCTGAGGCAAAGGCAAGCAGGCCTCATCGCATTTGTTTGTTTCCGTTGAGCTTCGTACTGCTGCTCCCTAGTCTGTCAAGTCAAAGGATGCGGAAGGTTTTAACGCTGAGGGTGTTTCATAGTTATACCGTGAGTGCCAGGCCACGTCCAGCTCCACGGACTGTTTCGGGAAAGCCTGGAAAGGCAGGAGAGCTGTGGGTCCAGACGATTGTCCATGTGCGTCGCGTTCAAGCATGCAATCGGCACAGAAGCGGGTGGAGAGCATGAGCAAGTTGGCTTCAGAGCGGCAGACCGGGGTGAGGCGGGAAAATGCATTCGAAGGCCTTGGCCAATCACTTCATGTATTGCATCTCACATGCCGAGGGTGGTTCAGCCACGAGCGCTCCGACCTCAGATATGCTTCGTCTATTTTCAATCCGTGGTTGCAAACGTGAGACAGGAATCCACACTTCCGCCTTTCGGCGGTTGCTGAGCGGCACATTTGCGAGGACCGGCTGAAACTCGTTCTGAGTGAGACCCGAAAAGTTTGTGCGACGTCCTTGGATCTGTTAGATGGCCACTTCGACGGGCACGGCCACCTCCTCGCGGTCTCCCAGCTTCCGCTGAGCAGGAAGTCAAACGTTAACGAACGAGATTTTGACCTGCCATGCAACCCCTCGGTTACATCGGCAACTTCTTAGAGGCACTTTGTGCGTCTACCGCACGGAAGTTTGAGGCAATCAAGGTGGCCGTAGTGCATATGCGAATGCCTGGGTGTGGCGATACCACTTGCCAGTGGGTATCGATTTCATGACGGAGTTGGGGAAGATGTGTTGAAAAGCGCGCGAAACAGTGTGGTTAGATAAGTTTGCGTGAACTTGACGATGTTGCTGTTTGGTGCTATTGATGCTTTGTTGTTGCTTTGATGTTGCCTTTCAAATTTAACGTTCTCACGGTATGTTTGTTGTTTTAAGTTCAATTTGTATTGCTTGCTTGTAGTGGCTGTGGTCATGTTGCTCTGTGTTTGCGTTTGCATGTTATGTTCTTGTTCTTGTTCTTGTTCTTGTTCTTGTTATTGTTCTTGTTCTTGTTGTTGTTGTTGTTGCTCTTGTTCTTGTTGTTCTTCTTGCTCCTGCTGCTGTTTTCGTTGTGGTATGCTTCGTCGTCGTTGTCGTGGTCGTTAAACCCTACAGTGCCCTACAGCCCCCCTTAACTACCCACCACCGCAAGCCTTAGCTCTACGACCCTCCCGGAATGCAGACTGCGAACATGTGTGTGAGGAGTGCGTTTTGGATGTCGTGTTTTGGGTGCGTTTTGGGGGTCCTGCGGGCCTTGATCCCAAAAGGCACCAAGTATGATGAGCATCCGTGTAATCGTTTCACTCAATCAAGTTGCGCAAGCAAGAATTCGAAACAAGAGTCAATGGCATAGTCTTTTGTTCCTTTTCTGGTGATGTAATAGTATTATAGTACTATACAATATTACGGTAGTATTTTAATGCTATAATGACTGCGCCGTGTATCTTTAGGCACCTCGCCAAGACCACATGGCCAAGATCTGGGCTCACCCACCCGCTACATCGTCGACGTGCACACTTTGGAAGGCCTTAGTTATCCAAAGTAGGTATGGTGCTGATTTCATTCCATGAAGTCGCGCTTCAGTTCTGGAGTCTGCAAGTTGTTGTTGTTGTTGTTGTTGTTGTTGTTGTTGTTGCCTGTCACGTGTTTGGATAAGTTCGGAGACTTGATCACGTATCTGCCCGCAGCATTGGCTACGTATGAGGGTGCTTGAGCAAGTCCCCAAAAAAGAATGTTCAACGAAAACAGATGTGCAGCAAGGAAGCCACCACAGCAACAACAAAAATAACCATCACCTGCTGCAAAAACACCAGGCTACCTTGCATACTAGAGTTTGCTTTCAACATGGCCTGCTTCAGCCGGCTGCTGCAGCAGAAGGCCATTTCGGTGTAATTTTGCTATAACTTCCTTAGGGGATCATTTACGTTTACTGGTTTTTGGCGTTTCAATACTATTTAATATAACTTCCCGTGGAGAGCATTGACGTTTACCAGTTTACCTCTTCTTTCCATTGCCTTAAGTTTGAGCTGATTGTCAGGTTTCCTGTCCTTACGGCGCTGCTATTGCAAAGGCATGTGCCCCGGTAGGCCTGGTCGGGCGTGCCGGGGTGCAAGGCCGCGGCCAAGCAGAGCCCTCTCGCAGCATTTGTGCTTGTGCCGTGAGGCCTGCCTTGCAGAAGGCGTACTTCCAGTCCCTGAAGATGGCCGACGTGGCCTCTTCGAGCAAGGCAAGGCATGCAGGATGCATGCTTTTCACTTGCAGCATGATTATTGCAGCCCCGAGCAACTAACAGTAAGGTGTCTCCGGAAGCGGGCTGCGGAGGGTGGCTGGCAGGGGCGGCACCGCATTTCCGTCCAGCTGCGGTCTCGGCTCAACAACTGACACTGTTTGCAGCTGCCGTGATGTGGATGTATCCTTGCGGAGAAATGATGTGTTGACACTCTGACAACCACCCTCGCACGCCACAGAGGCAGCAGGTTTCCACGGTCCTGGCAGCCGACACCGCCGTGGGCGGTAACCTCCTTGTGTCCTTGCGCAGCTGAACTCCACGCTGGCGCAGAAGGCCCACAAGCGAAACACAGAAGCAGCTCACTACACCCAAACTTGAGGGCCTGCGCGTGCAGATGCCAGTGCATCCTTACGAGGTGCAAGGGCTTGTGGAGGGGGGTGCGCACTTCCTCCTGCGGGACATGATCTCCGACACGCTGAATGCCGAGGCAACAGATGCAGCTCAAGACTCAAGCACCGGCTCATCCGCCTTCCTGCCAGGCCGCTGTCTATGTCATAGAGAAGTACTTTTCCATGAACCCTGAAGACAGCTTCATCAATGTCACCATGAAGGCCGGGAGCGCGATTGCCCTCGGCCGGAGGAGTCCACAGAAGTCCCCAACGCTGGCAAATGTCCGAAGAGGGGCGGGGCAGAGCCTCTCGGCTTGCCTTGCCAGCTTGGCACATGCGCAGCCCTTCGCCTTCGGCTTGACCGATGCGAAGGTGCCTCGCAGCAAGTAGCAGCTACTCGTTAGATGGCATTATCATGAGGATACTAGCTATCATCTTAACTGTCTTAACCATCGCAGTCATCGCTCGTGCATCCTGATCGTCGTCACCGTAGCATGTGGAACAGGACGTTTAAACTGCCTCCATACTCACATCCTCCTTTTCACCACCAGCATCGTCACCATAACCGTCGTTGCAATCGTCTTTATCAGTATTGTGCAGGCAGTAGTCACACTGGTCATTATCAGCATCATCCTTATCTCATCATTGTCTTCGTCCTCGCCGCCATCACCGCCGCAGTTGGCCTGGCTGGCCTGGACAACACCTGGCAGGACTCGCTGTCAGGCCGCCCTGGGCTCCCTTGAACATGCGGAGCAGCCTACTGAGCTCTCTTTTGATGCGCAGCTGGCAGGCCGGGGCGGCGGCTTGTCGAGCCGCAAGACCTTCCTGGACTCTTGAGCACCGTCGGTCTTGGAAAGGGCAGCGAAAGGTACTTCTGACAACGAGTGAGCGACTGGACGAGGCGGATGGTGTGAGTTGCACGATGATCCTTACTCATCGGCGAGCTGTGTCGGACAACTCGGCGGCTGCCCTGTGCGTCGTTTCCACTCCGTAGACCGAGGGGGCCTGACAGGTATGATTCGACAGCCGTGCAGCAGCGAAAGCTTGAGAATGTTAATTCGCCACCTTGGTGAATCTTGTCCACCGGAGCAGCGCTGCGCAGTCTTCTTAAAAGTTTTGCCTGATCAATTTGACCCCGTTTGGTTCTCACGTGGTGATGGGAGGGCATGTGCGAGCAAAACTACATGCCCCTAACTGTCCTCAGCTTATAGCCTGGCTCTCTAGCCGCTAGCCATTTGGCTTCAAGCTACTCGGATGTCACATGAAGCTGCTCCATCATGAGTTCGGTCCATATTTGATCTTAATTGATCTGGCTTTCTGTCTGATTGCTGCATTCTGCATCATGACGCTGTCCCGCGAGGCCCTTGAGGCCAGCTGCAAGGTTTTGAAGACGGTTTAGAAGCGATGACAGCCACCTCATTTTGTGGGATCGAGGACCTCAAACAGCACCTTTGTAGCATTGTTGCATCAGCCAGGCAAGGAGCTGAACAGTGTGAAAAGGGGTTGCTTTCGCGAACTTCTAAATGCCTCCAGCCACGGTTCCCAACCAACCCTGGCTACTCAAGAAGCACGAAAGTCTCATGACCCCAAGCCTGATAAACATAATACACAGAGACACACTTCTCCCCTCCCCGCTCCATCGGACCGCCTTCTTCGAATATCGGACCCCTTCCATGGGAACCCCCGCGCCAGGGCCGAAGTGACTCTTGGGTTGGGTACACGTCTCGATTTATCTTCGGCTGCATGGCACTTCCCGATAGGAGCTGAGGCCTGGGCTTTAAGCCTCAACATGGACCCCAGGACCTGTCTTCTACTATGGTATCAGTCCCTGCAAGCCGCACTAGCAGGGTCCCCCAGCTATTCGAGTAGATTGGCTTCGAGCTGAAAGCAACGTGAAGGTCCTGGCCCGATGGGGCAGCGGGAAGTGTCGGGCCCAAGCCATCAAGGCCGCCAGTGCCACACAACTGCTCCGATGCTGTCTTGTCCCAGGTGGGATACGCTGTCGATCTCACTTGTTTCCCCTCCTGTGCTCAACTGCACTGAGATTTGCGCTTCTTTGTCTTTCTCTTTGTATCTCTCTTCTCGTCCATTCTCTTCCCTCTTGTAGCTGTTCATCTCTTCGAGGCTCTGGCTCCAACGGCGTAAGCTCTGGGACCACTTCGCTGAGCTCACTGTCCGCCGCCCTGGGCCTGCGACCCAGCGCCGCAGCCCCGCAGCGCCGCAGCGACTCCCAAAAAGATCTTTCGAGAATTGCTTTTGTAGCTTGGCTCACCGTCTCGCTTCCTCTCTGTGGTCGCTCCGCTCTGAGTTCTGAGGCGAGGAGCGCACGGAGCGGCTCCGGCTCAGCGCCGAGCAGCGCCGCCCGGGGGCCCGGAGCGCTTTCCGCCACGCGCCACACGCGCTGCCGCGCATCTCCGCGCTCAGCGAGGCATGGCAAAGCAGGCCGAGCAGCTGGAAAGCAGCCGCCTCGGCGGCAGCCCGAGCGGTGGTGCGAGCGGCAGATGCGAGCTGCAACCGCAGCGGCAGCTCAGGTCGCTTGCAGACGGCCACCGAGCAGCTGGCGCAGGTCGCGAGGAGCGTGCAGGAGGCCAGGCGCGCCGCAGGACTACGCGTGCAAGCGGTAGACCTTAGAGCCCGGCAGAGTGTCGTGGGGCCTGCTTCAGGCCGGCACGTCCTCTCCAGGCAGGGCTCAATAGAGCTTGGAATCAGAGCTTCTGAAGTGGCACTCGAAGTTTGCGGGGGACCACAGACTCAGGAGCTGGGACGTCGGGGAGGTGCCGTCCTCGGCGAAAAATGCCTGCGCTTTGTTGCTTTCAGCTCCGCCTCAGCTAACAGCCGGCCGTGCCATGGCAATCCGTGGCGATCGTGACCGTGGGACATGGTCCGAGGTGCAATGTCACTTCCCGTCGAATCGTCTTGAGCTGTGGTGCTTTGCCGCGACATGCCTCGACGGTACGTAACTGCAGAGGCAAATGAGATGTAATTAGCGCAGTTTCAGTAGTGTCAAAACCTGGCCGTAGATGCTGTTTGGCGCTACAGACCCACTGCGGCTGCCACCTGCCGTTTCCAAGCTCTCTCAGCGTTACATGAATCGAACACTCACTGCAGCCTCCGAGGGCCAATGCTCGCGTGTACCGTGTAGCCCCCAAGGCAGTTTGCGATTGGTGCAGCTCGAAAGATAAGTGCTCGATAAAGTAGCACCCAGTTGTAAATTTGGGTCAAGTCAGGTCATGTCAGGTCGCAGCCAATTCACCCCTTGACTGCAAACTCCTTAACCACGAGTAACATCAGGCTGAACTAAGCAAGGCGACAGAAAACCGCTTTTTCTGGAATTCCCAGCTGCCAGAGTGGAATCGGAAATTCTAGTCTGCTAGTCCGTCGAACTCGCCTGCCATCCGTGCACACGGTGAGGCTGGTTTTGCTGGCCGGGAGGTCTCGGAGGGTCTCTGGCTCCGGGTCTCGATCGCCAGCAACCCAGATTCAGTTCGTGAGACCTCTTTGCTCTTGTAGCGTTGATCACTTGGGTTCTTGCGGCTTTGTGGGCAGGCTTGGCTCACGGTTGATCGGACCCATTGAGGAGGCTGAACCCCCTTGCCGAGTGTGCAGAAGGGTGCACAAGAAGTGGCTTTGAGGAACAGGAGGACGAGGAGGGGAACAAAGCAAAAGCGAAGGGAACCGCAGCCCAGCTGGCACAGCGCCGCTCACTGAAGGGCCTTCTTCTCGGAGCTTCATCAGGATGCCGATAAGCCTCGTGAGCCATGCAGGTTGAGCCTAGTGATCGCCAAGTTGCTGAGGTTGGGAGACTTCCGAGGCATCCGCAGCTCCCGAACAAAGCGACGGAGGTCCAGTGGCCCAGCACTTCTTCACCATATGCGGGCTCTCTGCCGCTCCGCTCCTCCCCAGGCATCTTCTCGCGGATCCTTGGAAGGTCGGACACGGACTTGACTGCGCCGTCTGCCCTGTGCAGAGAGTTTCCGCCCCTCCTGGCGGCAGGTAGCTGAGCGGTAGCTGGTTGCTGCTCCGCGGCTACGGCCCGGAAGGCTCCGCCATCCGCCATCGATTTCTCCAGGTGAGCAGAAAGTTGCAGCTCCCCTTTGCACTCCTGCATCTGCACTGTCCACTGTCGCATGATAGCAATGCGGCTGATGTTAAAACTGGCAGGAAGTACTATTGTCGTCCTGACGATCATGTGGTCATGACCACATGTACTCCCGAACTCATTACTGCCCAACTCAAAACCCTCATCCGGCCCGAAAACTTAATCTTGAAGACGAATGACTCCAACCCAACTGCTTGGTGTCCAGCTTGATAGTGCCGCCGTACGAAGCTTGAGGCAGGCAGAGGACTTAAGTTCTTGTGGCCAGCGGCTGACGCAGCACGCTTCGCTTCCTCGAGGTCCCGACTCCCCTCGTCTTCAAACACCGTCCCAGTATTGGGGAATGAAGCCCCGTTGAAGCCGGCTTCACACGGCTTCAAACACCCTCCCAGTAACTCAGTATGGGGGATTCACGTGCGAACAGCTACATGACCACAACACCGAGCAGTGTGTCCAAAAGTCCAAATTTTAAGCAAATAAAAGCAACCTGGCCCAAAACCCCGTCTTGATCCCCAGTTTAGACCTCGAAACGTTTTTCAGGGGGGCGGAGCCATCCGAATTCTCACCCCTAGTTTTTCCCACCATGTTGTATCCCAGACGCAAATGCGCCTTCACAATGAAACGCCAACTTGAAACCCTAATCCGGCCCAGGAGCTTGTCTTTTGCCCGAGCCACTGGCTCAGTTTGTTAATCGAGCGAGCGTAGTGTGTGAAAAAACAGCATGCGGGCGCAAGACAGGTTGTTTTGGTGCACCACGTGGCCCGTGGCTAACTTGAAATCCTAATCCGGCCAAAGAGTTCGGCTTGAGCCCAACTCGAGACGCTTATCCGGTCCAAAACATTTATCTTGAAGAAACAAGGAATTTGGATGGCTTCAACCCGACTGCTTCGTGTACACAGCCCGGCTTTAGGCATTGCGAAGTGAGACGCCGCAGAGACGCCGCAACGACTTGCGGCTCTAAGCCAGCGTTGGGCTCATGTACGCTTTTACACTCCTTGATCAACATAGCCTTCAGGTGACCGCGACTTGCCACGTGTACCGAACTGGCACTCAAATACGCACCCTGAATTGCTGAATCCCCAAACTGCAGGCGCCAGAGCCGAATCTTGATTTGCTCAACAAGCAAGCATCTGATAGGTTGATAGTGACTGATAGTGGAAGGGCAGATGCTAAGGATTCTACGGGCCTGCTGGACTCCCTGAAGGATTCAAGATGTGGCTTTCGGATCTGAAGCCGTCGGCCTTTTGAGTTTCCCATGCCCCTGCTAGTGACCAATTAGCTTGGACAGAAGCGCCAAAACCCTACATCCAACAGCCGCAGCCTTAACTCATGCATTCCCTTGATTCCCGCCCCAACGAGCAGGCTGTCCAACACCGTCAGTGCCATGTATGCTCGGAGCCCAGATCACTCGTATGGCATGACCATGTTGTGCATTAAATTTGTTTATTTATTGGGCAATGCATGCAGGTTCAGTTTTTTGAGGCATCGCGGATGCTGGCTCCCAGCCAGCTGGGATTGCATGAAGAGCTTCTAGTTGTGGAGTTGGGCTGCAGCTTACCGAGGCACATTAGCTGCGAGGCCTTTGTTCCCATGCCCAGCAGGAGAAGAAGAAAGTGCAAGTAGGTGTATCAAAAAGTCGGACACTGTAGTGCTTGTGGCGAGGCGTTTTGCGTTCTTTTCCTTTTTGCGTCTCTGTGTCAGATGCGTCGCTTCGAAACTTTGGATGCCCGGGTGCAACCCGTACAGGGGATTTGCGCGGGCAGCGCGTCCATAGACGATTGCCAGGCGATGTGCTATGTTACATGGATGCATGATTCAACCTTTTTCTGCTTTGAGTGAGATATGCCACGGCGGGCATGTAAAGATTCAGAGGGTTAGATATCAAAGCAAACGAAAACAGACAGGCAGCTCTGAGAGTTCTGGAGATGGTGGAGTTGCATCTGTGAGAAAGGACGGCTTGGGTGGCAACAGAGAGACCTCAATCAAGAAGCCCGCTGCGCACGCCACATCCTGGCCTGTAGCACCCACCGAACGCAGATAATCGACCATGGCCATGGCCAAATGAACGGTCTTGGAGGAAGGACCTGAGACACTTCTGATTCATCTTCCTTGTGTTTCTTGTGCAGCACGTGACCTTCTGCATGCATTGGCGCACCGGGAGGCGTGCAGCACAAATTGAAGGCCTGTTCTGCAAGACCATTGCACGCTGCTGTGATGATTGAGGCACCGGTAAACTTCCATGTGGCTTTGTAGTCGCAGTTTTGCTGACGCCGCAGGCTCCTGGCATTGTTGGCTCAGCTCGGCAGGGAGTGCTTGCGGTGCTCATAAAAGGCAGACAAATGCTTCGTCTTTCAATCAGCAACGCGCACGAATGGAACTACGGTGACGCAGCAAAACCGCTCTAAGTGTGTAAATGGGAATTCATTCCGTAAGCCTGAGACCGGACGCCGCGCAGAATGAAGCGCCGGGTCTTCACCGGACCTGGCAGCCTGCAAGCCTTGAAGCACCCGAAGCTGGAGCTGGAGCCCGATTCTTCCCAGAGCACCCAAGCAACTTCTTCCCAGTCATCCCAGAGCACCCAAGCAACTTCTTCTCAGTCATCCCAGAGCACTTGGGCACCTTCTCAGTCATCGGAGTACACGTGGGCATCGAGATCTCAAGACGATGCACCAGAGGTCAAGAGCGAGGTGGTGCCCGTCAGCACTTCCTGTCCGCAGAACGTCCGGAGGAAGAAGGACGAAACTGCAGACAGCATTCTTGAAAACATTAGGACAGGGAAGATAGAAGAACTTGCAAAGGGCATGGAGAGGCATCTTGGCATCTTGGATGATGAATGGCGAGTGATGAGCCCAGAAGCCGCTCTTAGTAGCTTCATGGGTCGTTACATGCACTCCAACAGTTTCAGCTCACAGCTGTGGCACTTTGAGTACGAAAGAGAAACTTGGGGCTATCACGAGGGTTATGTGGCCACGTTGGTCGTGCCTGGTTTTTACGGGCGACGCTTTCGAGGCATGTGGCAGACAAGTAAGTCTGAAGCCGAAAACAGTGCTTGTGAATGCTTTAAGTGGGATGGGCAAGTGAAGACAGTACGCCGTCGTTTGCCCCCACTGATGAAGAAGATCCGCAATTTTGTTTCACTCGACAAGACCCAAAAAGATGGACTTGCAGCGAAGGGTTTTGAGCCAGCCATTGTCCATAAGGACATGGTGAAAGCGATTTACAACGGCCTGAGGAAGTTGGGCTGCCGCTGCGCAATCTGGGACGGGAACAGAGAGTGACAAAAGACGCGCAACAGTCTCATGCACCTGCCTCCGATTACTTTCACATTCGGATCGCATGCGCAAAAACGGTCACGTTCGCCTTGCAGGCTTCGCTCGCCTTCGCAGCTTGGGACTCTGTTTTGAGTGTGTGGGTTTTGTACTACTGCAGCGTGGAGAAGCAAAAGGGCCTTTGCACGTGGCCGGGCGTTGTATTGCACCTGGCTCTCATGCAGCATCCTGTCGCGCTCACCGTGATTTAGTATTCCAGGTTGGCACTTTGAGTGTTCGGCAACGGCAGTACGGCAGCACCAGCTGTTCCTAGACCAGGTAAAATGCGTACTACGTAAAGTGCGATGAAATGTGTCACATGCTGGAAAATGCACAATGTGGTAGCATGGTCGGGATAAGGCCGCTAAGGGCTCGATCAACGCTGGAGAACCGGGATCAGCACAATAATAACCTGATCACAGCCGTCAGTAGCCTGCCGGCATGTGCAGGAGGCCTCCCAAAAAAGCAATTGCACCTGCAGAAGGAGATTCCGAGAATCATCACGAGCACACATCATCAGATGAGATAGAGAAAGCCTTTAGCTATGACAGCGCCTGTGTAGCGCCCTGCATGAAATGCAATCCCAACGGAATCCTCAGGATGTTCTCTGCTGACCAAACACGAGTTGGACCATGCTCTTCCTCCCCAACTGATGATCGAGTTTGCTGAGAATGCCGATCTGCTTCTTCCTGGTGGGATGGCCCGAATCTTGGGGTCTGTCATACCCGGCTTTCAAGCCCACTCCGAATGTTCGGGTCTAGGCGAGATCCAGATCACTCCCCACTGCTGAACAGTGTCAAGACGCCGTGGTAACCGGCTTCGATGCTGCTGTGCAGCATTGACTCTGTCGCTGCAGCCACTTCGAGGATCTCTCGCCTCCCGTCGCTCCCGCATTCGCTTCCGCACGCTTTCCGCACCTGTCGTCATGGCTCCCATGAAGGCAATGAAGGCGATGAAGGCACGTTGGGGTGCTTCCGGCTTCCTGCAGGCTGGCTTTTTGCTTTGGAAGATGCAGGCGAAGGTGAAGGATTCTGCAGGCCTTGATGGGACATGCGATGTTCAGAAGCAGTTAAATTTGATGCCGCTCGGTTCGGTGAAGAGGCAGGTCTTGTGATTAAAATGGCACTCTCCTGATGCGCGGGGCCTGGCCAATCGAAGATGCATCCCCTGCGAAAAATGTTATTTTTCCTGATTCACGCGGCTCGGCTGGGCTGGCCAATATAAGATTTCCACATCCCACGGAAAGCACTAGTACTCTTTCTGATGCACGCGGCTAAGCTGGGCTGGCCATTCGAAGATGTCCATATCCTGCAGGAAATTATGCGTACGTTTTAACCCTCTTGGGCTGGCCATTCGAAGATTTTCATATCCCTAGGAAAATTTGCCATGCCCGTTCTGATGCACGTGGCTGAGCTGGGCTGGCCAATCGAAGATGTCCCCATCCCGCGGGAGCAATGATAATCGGCTTGGCCGGGGCGGCATGTGGATCAAAAATGTAAACAGGTTCAAAAGAGAATTACAGGCCTGATAACCACACATGAGTGTGCCTTCCTTGGGCTATTCAAGTAACGGTGCCGGCAACAGTACTGGTGTAAGAGCGTGCGTGTGTGTGTTTGTGTGTGTGTGCGAGGGAGAGAAAGGTCAGGGGGCGTGTTCAGGAGACATGAAGAACCGGAATGGCAAATGGGTTTCTATGGGTAGTTGTGACTTAGTTGTTCTTTTTTTCAATCTTCAACCGGAATCGCCAAACCAGGGTGCCTGTTTAAGACATATGATGAACCGGAATCGCCACATGAGGGGGCGTGTTTAAGATATGTGATGAACCGGAATCGCCGAATGAGGGGGCGTGTTTAAGATGTATGACAAATGTATGATGAACCGTATTTGCAAATTGGTTTCATGGGGTTTTGTGTGTTGGTTGTCCTTTCTTCGTTGTTTAAGCCTCAACCAGAATCGGCAAATGGGAATGGCCACATGAGGGGTCGTGTTGTAGATAGGGGTTGAACCGGAATCGCCAAATGAGGGGGCGTGTTTAAGAGATGATGAACCCATATGCTTCCCCGCCTTAGCTTGCTAGATCCAAAGGAAGACCCGGAATCAATTCTGCGGTTCAAAGTTGTCGAGAGCCAAAACTGGTCCATGTCGCATTGCAAACGATGAATCCTGGCCGCGGGGCATGCGCGGCAAGCGAATCCACATGAAAAACAAGACGTGACGGAAAACTATGCACCGCAGCACAGCGACGGAGGGCGAGCTTCCTCTGTAAAGAAGAGGATGCGGGGACCCGATATGCAGCATCTGCTGCAAATAACAGGACGTGGCGGCATAAATTCCTGGTGCTGAAAATATTTGTGATCTTACTTGAGTTTTTTTGATCCCGCGCCCGGCCTGGGCTGGCAAAGCAAAGATTTCCACATTGCGCGACTCGGCTGGGCCTGGTCCCTCCTGGCTAATCTGCATTTCAGTGTGGGCTCGGGTGAGAATGCAGGCTTGCCCCACTCCCGGACCAGGGCATTACGACCTCGCACGCTGGCCAGAGCCGCTGGGCCTCAAGCCGATAAACCTGAGCTCCACAACTGCCAAAAATTGGCACCCGGAATTAGCCGGCAACATTTAACCCTGTACCCCTGAGCCTTCCCAGCAAGTCCTCTATAGGTCCTGTAAAGGCTTTCAATTGACCAAGCTTTAACCACGAACTGCCTGAAAAAATGACCCGCAAGTGGGGCACAATTGGCGCAGGATTGACCCAGACTTGACCGGCCCCTGAAGCGCCGTCTTGAACTGGCGGTAGGGATCTACAAGGTTTGCTTTTCAGGGTTTAAGGTTTTGCTTTGTGGGGGACTGTGGGTTCTGGGTTTTGTCAAGTGCCGGGTTCCATTGCACTTTACCCTATTGAGCATTGCTTGCTCGCATCAATGCTGCCAACGCCCTGCACGCAAAGGCCCGAACACCGCAGCCCTGAAGCCTTAATAAACCTCAGCCTTGAACCCGAAACCTCACTCAGCCGGAAACTCTACATAAACTACCCCAAGGAACATTGCAGCGGGCGTGCGACAGGCGAAGGCCAGGGACCAGGGACAGTCGCGGTTGAGGCCTAAGTGCCTAAGTGTGCACGGCGCACCGCAATCAACAAAGCAATAGGCATGTCAACACCTCTGCACAATGAGTGCCCCAAACGAGGGAAAACTAGGGAGGCTTACTCAATATTTTTTAACCCAGACGCCCAGATCCCCCAATCCCCACAGTCCAGCCCCTTCAGATGCTCCTAAAACGCTTGAGCCAGGGCGCCGCCTCCATCAAGGATAGCGCGACACACATCAAAGACAACGTGGGCAATCTTAAGGTTGGACCGTGCACAGCGGGTTTTGATTTGTTTTTATCGCCTTGCTAACAATGGTCAAGATTTCATGGCACACCAGAGAGACAGAGAGAGAGAGAGAGATGCCCTTTCCCCTGCAAAACAGACGGGGAGGGGGGTGCTAACTGGCACGGGCTGGACGTCGTCTAGCTCGACCCCTTGGAAGGAAGGAAGGAAGAGAGAGAGAGATGCCCTTCGGCCCTAGCCCTTTGGAAAGACAGAGATGTTTCACAACAAGAACAACAGCAGCAGCAACAGCAACAACACCAACACCAAGAGCAAGCGCAACCCCAACACCAACAGCGCCAGCGCCAGCACCAGCAGCCGCAGCAGCAGCAACAGCAACGCGCAAGCACAACAACAACAACAACAACAACAACAGCAACCACAACAACAACAACAACACCAACACCAACACCAACACCAACACCAACACCAACAGCAACAGCAACAGCAACAGCAACAGCAACAGCAACAGCAACAGCAACAGCAACAACAACAGTAACAGTAACAGCAACAGCAACAGAGACAGCAACAACAACAACAACACCAACACCACC
>CAJNDV010035172.1:12909-27037 GCA_905221635.1 Symbiodinium sp. CCMP2456
GGGTTTAGGGTTTAGGGTAGGTTTAAGGTTGGTGGGTGTTGGGCGTCTAGCGTTTGAAGTTTTATGGTTTGAAGGCGTGCCTTTGCTGAAAGTTTGAGATCCGACGGGCCTACACTTACAAAAGCCTCTAAGTATCTTAGTTCCCCAGTTCCCAGCCTTTCAGCGTTTTGGGTTCTTACAATTTGGGGGAAGTAAGTTACGTTGCAGGCTTTATGCCACCCCAGCGGCGGCCTTATAATTATAAAACGGATCCCGGCAGTTTCGGTCTGCCTTGGGCTCCGAATCTTCTTGAAGCAACCCTAAACCTGCAGGGTTTAGGGTTTAGGGGTTGAGGGTTTAGGGTTTTTGGGTAACCTTTCCTAAACCCTAAACCCTAAAAAAGCATCTGAACCCTAAACAAAAACCCTAAACCCGAAGCCCTAAGCCCTCAAACTTCTAAGGCTGAGAATCAGAGATGAAGCCCTAACAGCCCCCACACCCGACGACCCGAAACACCTAAACCCTAAACCCTTCGCGCTATCTTACACTTGAAGGCTATTTTGCTGAAAAAAGCTTAAAGCCTTAAAACAAGTGGACAGCACAAAAAAAACCCTAAACCCAAAGCTCTATACACCAGCAGCCCCTAGAACCCTAAAGCCGTTTCGAGCCCAAAGACCTCAAGCCCAAATGCCAAAGCTCCCGAACGCCCCGCCCCGACCCCCCCCCCCCACCGCCACCCCGGAGCATATATCGCCTTGTCGTGAAAGCTTGGGTTAAGGGTTCAGGGTTTAGGGTTTAGGGTTTGGGACCCTTAGACCAACACTAAGCCCTAAACCCTAAACCCTAAGCCCTAAACCCTAAACCCTAAACCGGGCCCCAAACAGAACCACCCACAGGCGCCGTCGCCATCCTCCGGCGTGGCCCGCCCTCGGAGCGCAAAGCCGCGCTGTCGCTGAGGTGGGACTTTCCCAAAATTAGGGGTAGCTTATTTCGGGGTCCTTATAATAGGGATCCTATTATTTAGGGTACTATATTAGGGTCCCCTGTTTTCGGAAACCCCCAGGTGGGAATGGCCCCCGGAAGCTGTGCAAGGGTCTGCTACAAGGGTTTAGGGTTTAGGGTTTAGGGGTTTAGGGATTTAGGGGTTTAGGGTTTAGGGTTTAGGGGTTTAGGGTTTAGGGTTTAGGGCTTCGGGAAGAAAACGACCTCATAGTCGTTCATCATGAGGTCTAGAGTGCAGTGTTGATGTACTTGAAGGCACCAGGGCTTAGGGTTTAGGGAATATTAAGGACCTCATAGTCGTTCATCATGGTCTAGAGTGTAGTGTGAATGTCAAGCCCTAAACCCTAAACCCTAAACCCTAAACCCTAAACCCTAAACCCTAAACCCTATGACCCCTAAACCCCTAAACCCTAAACCCTAAACCCCATAAGCTCTAGGCCCGAGACCCTACACCCCATGATCCCCAAACCCCATGATCCCTAGACCCTATGACCCCTAAACCCTAAACCCTAAACCCTAAACCCCTAAACCCTAAACCCTATGACCCCTAAACCCTAAACCCTAAACCCTAAACCCGTTAAACCCCTAAACCCTAAACCCTATGATCCCTTTTAACCCCAATTGGCTCGGAGGTTCTCCTGCGGACTTCGCCTGGAGTGTTTCGAGCACGAATTCCCGCAGGCAACCAGATCTAGCTTCCCAGAGATTGGGTTCATCGGGTTTTAGGGTTTAGGGTTCCTTTAAGGAGTCCTTTAAGGGGTCCCATAATGGGGATCTAGCTTCCCAGAAACTGGGTTTATGTGTGTTTGGGTTTAGGGTTTAGGGTTTAGGGTCTAGGGCTGGGTTTAGGGATCCATCTGAGGGTTTAGGGCTTTGGGTCTTGGGGTGTTTAGTAGGGTCCAGGGTTTATGGTTTAGGGTTCCTTTAAGCGGTCCTTTTAATGGTCCTTGGAAGGGGTCCTGTAAGGGTGCTATCAGGGATTCAGGGTTTAGGGTCCAGGGTTTAGGGTATAGGGGTCCTGTAAGGGTTCCTTTAAGGGGTCCCATAAGGGTGCTAGAGGGGTTTAGGGGTTTAGGGATCCATCTGACCGTTTACAGTAGGGCTTTGGGTTTTCGGTTGTTTTGGGTTCAGAGTTTAAGGTTTGTGGTTTAGGGTTTGGGGTTTAGGGTTTAGGGTTTAGGCCATATGATGTTAATTCGTTTATAAGGTGTATAGTTGTAAGGCTCATAAGGTGTAGGGTGTCGAGTTTCTCTAGGGTTGATTAGGGCGGGCTTGGGTTCTCGGGTTTAGGGGCTTTTTTCCCAAACCCACGTAAAACCCCATTTACACCCCAAGCCCCAAAACCTAAACCCACACCCCTAAACCCGAAACCCTAAACCCTAAAACCCTGAACCCTAAACCCGAAACCTCAAAGTCATCGTCCGCCAGGGCTCCGCCGCCACCTCGGCCGCCGCCTCGGCGGCCGCGGGCCTCGAGCGCTTCGATGTCGGGGTGGCGGAGGCTCCGCTTTTTTTCTGAACGGCTTTTAGGGCTTCGGTTTTGGGGTTTAGGGTTTAGGTTTTGGGGTGGTTGAGGAGTTTAGGGGTTTAGGACTTGGGCTTAGGGTTCAGGGTTTAGGGTTCAGGGTTTAGGGCTTTGGGTTTAGGGGTTTGGGGGTTTAGGGTTTGGGGGTTTAGGGGTTTGGGGGGTTTAGGGTTTAGGGCTATTGTTTGGGGTTTGGGCCTTTTTATTGTTTTTAGTGTTTTAGGCTTTGAGGTTGAGGGCAGAAGGGTTCTGTTTGCGCTTTGTGTTGTTTCTGCCGATTTCTGGGCTTTTGGATAGGCTTTCTGGGAGCTTGAAAAGTTCTGTAGCTCCGTTTAGGGTTCAGGGTGTTTATAAGGTTGTAAGGCATTTGTAAAGGTTCTAGGCTCTTTGCTTGGAGTTTTTTTTTCCCGGCTTCCTTCTACACCTTAAGCCCTAATTAAACCTGCAAATCCCAAACCCCAAACCTATATAGATCGTAAACCATGAGCCCTAAAGCCTAAACCCTGCCCGGAGGATGCCGCGCTTCAGGATGCCTTGGCGCTCATTTGCAGCTTGACTGCTTTGGCTGGGTGGCCAGTGCGAGATGTGGGTAGTTTTCTAAATTTGGGTCCTTTTAGGGTCATTATTATAAGGGTGCCGTACTATATTTGGGGACCTAACAAGGGACCCTATTTTAGAGAACTACCCATGTGTTCATGATTACAGACCTGGCCGAGCAGTTAGAGTCGGGTTGTGAGGTGAGTGAAAGTGTAAGTTTGTTGAAGTGAGCCCCAAAAGTATATGGTAATGGTAGCCTGATGGCAGTTGGAAACTGAAGGGCGCAAGCATCGGCCCCAAAACAGTACCCCAAACCCTAAACCCTAAACCCTAAACCTAAAGGGTCCTCCGTCCCCCAAGCTGTAAAGCCATATGAGCGCCAGGATCCAGGGTGTGGTATTTAGGCTTCCGCGTTGCGGATTCCTTAAAGGAGGATAGTGAGCCCTAAGCCCTAAACCCTAAAGCCGAGACCCAGAGCCTTAAGCCCCTCAACTCTAAACCCTGAGCCCGAAACCCGAGACCCTAGACCTTAAACCCCTTGAACTCTAAACCCCTCAACCCCAAACTCGAGAACTTAAACCTTAAACCCCGTAGCTCTAAAAACCCTAAACCCCAAACGCGAGAACTTAAGCCTAAAACCCCCAAGCTCTAAACCCCTAAGCCCCAAACCCGAGAACTTAAACCTAAAACCCCCAAGCTCTAAGACCCTGAACCCCAAACCCTAAACCCGGGCTCCTGAAGTGATCATCGAGCCATGTGCCTTCCTTCGATTCTGAGGTTTTGAGCGAGACTCGCTCTTGGAGCACTGCGCCAGTGCAGCTCCTTGGGCTTAGCTTTCCGGTTTGTTTAGGGTTTGAGGGTAGGGTTTCCGGTTTAGGGCGTCGGGTGCAGGGTTTCGGGTTTAGCGTTAAGGTTAGGGTTTGAGGTTCAGGGTTTCGGGTTTAGGGTTAGAGCTTAGAGAGTTTAGGGTTCGAGGGCCTTTGCATGGTCTTACGGCTTAGGGTTTAGGGCTGCGGGAGTTTAGCAGTTTGGGTTCGTGAGGTTGTGTTGGGCGGGCTTTGCTTTTGCTGTCTCGTGCAGATTGTTCTTTGTTCTGTGCTGGGGTCTCTGCCCAGAAGATCGCGCACGCTTCTTGAGGTTTTTTGGGCATATTCAGGGTTTTCGGGATTTAGGCAGAGACTGGCCAAGTTCCTAGTTCCTCCTCTGGAGCCCTTGCATGCTGATGTTAGTTTTGGTTTGGGTCAGTTGCGGAAGTAGTGTTGTGCCGTGGCTTTAGATATAGGGGTGTCAGACAGTCATCAAAGCCTGTGTGCATATTTATACAAAATGTTCTTCCACGACAAGTTCCGGGACATTGTGCTCCGCGCCGGGCAGTACCACTTGGACGACCCGGCCCCTTGACAGGGGTTCACAACCCTAAACCCATCGGAATCTGCAGACAGTCCGCACCGAAGATGGAGTGGCTCTTGCAACGCTGCAAAGTTTCGCGGCGGGCAACCTCTCTGCCGTCAGTTTCAGCGGTCCAGGGTTAAGGGTTCAGGGTTCAGGGTTTAGGGTTTAGGGTTTAGGGTTTAATCTGCGAGGGCCGGGCACAAAGCAGTATGGACTTGTGTTTCTCCGTCAGCGCGACATGAGGCTCCAATTGCTTGGAGCGTTCTTGGACGGCTGGGGCATTGTCTGCGAAGCAAAGGAGGGGGTCCCTTGCTGGGGTGTCCCTAAACCCTACACCCTAAACCCGGGTGTCCTTGTCGTAAGGTTTTTTTTTGAAGGTTTTTTTTTTAAACTCAGGGTCACATATTAGGGAGATTTCGGAAGCTCCCCCATGGCTATTCTTGTGTAGCACCCTATTACTACAAACCCCAAACCCTAAACTTAAACCCTAAACCCTAAACTCACTGAACCCTAAACCCTAAACTCCCTAAACCCTAAACCCTAAACTCCCTACTCCCTAAACCCTACACCCTAAGAGAATCCTGCCAAGGATCCTGGCAAGACCGGCACAGTGGACTTCGAAATTTTCCAGCAAGCTTTACACGAGACCTGCCTGAGAGAACAGGTTTAGGGTTTAGGGTTTAGGGTTTGGGGTTTGGGATTTTGGGATGCAGGGTTCTGGCTCGCGGGGTTTTCTGGGTGTTCGGCTTGGGATGGGTTAAAGTCGTAGGTCTTAGGACTTACAGTTCAGGGTTCAGGTTTGGGGTTTAGGGTTCAGGGTTTAGGGTTCAGGGTTTAGGGTTTAGGGCTCAGGGTGGTGGATTTAAGGTTTAGGCCCAGTGGAGGCCCTGGCTCTTCGAACCAGCAACACACGATTCTCTCCTTTCACGTCACTCTTCGTAAGAAGGAACCTAGAAGGAAGGGACCCGGACGTAGAGACATGTGGTTTGAGGGTTTAGGGGTTTGAGGGTTGAGGGTTTGGGGGTTTGGCAAGGTTTGGGAGCTAGTTTGGGTTTGGGTTCTATCGCGAATCTGCCTTAGACAATCTGCACCTTGATTCTACACCCAATCTGCACCTTGATTCTACACCCAGAAAGCGCTTCCCCTGTTCAGGAACGCTCGTGAAAGTTCATAGTCGTCTCAGGCAGCAAGGGGCCTTAATGTCCCTCAACAGTGAAAAAACTCTCCATTGTAGCTCCGTTTTCGGGTTACCTTCTACGACCTAGGTATAAAATGGGATAACCCAAAAAAAAGGAACCTTGAACCCCTAACTCGTCCCAGAAGCAAGAACCCTCCTATCAACTTGCGGGGGCTATGAGGAGCTGTGCAGCCCCAAAGTGCCCTGGCTTCAAGGAGTAGTCCAGACTTGTACGAGTTCCTTGTTGAGTGAGTCTAAAAACTCTAAGCCCATTAAAACCCAAAGCCCTAAACCCACTGAAGCTCTAAACCCTACACCCTAAACCCCTAAACCCTAGACCCTGAACCCCTAAACTTCGAACTAAAACCCTAAACCCTCAACCGAAGTCTCTGGGTGTTCACACAAGGGCCCCAGTCACTGGGATTTTAGCTTGAGAAGGCTTCCCGGGTTGCTTGCGGAGTTATTGGGGCATTAGTAGAGGCCCACCTAGGATATAGGGATTAAGGGTTTAGGATTTAAGAATAGTGTAGGGGCCCTGTAGGGGCCTTAATAATTAAAATAGTTTATTTTTTTGGGGTGGTATTTTTATTATGAGCGATAATAAGCAGCTAGTATAGGTAATTCTTTAGGCACCAATATTACGCTTAGTCATAGTCGGTTTTTAGTAGTAGGGCTTCAGGGTTTCGGCCCTTAAGGTATTTGTTACATCGGGGTTTCTGCTTCTATTTGTGGCCACAGGTATGTTACGAATAAATGGCGTAGCAGGGCATGCGCATTCTTGAAGTTACCTCGTAGACTTGAGGGAGGGGCTTACAACTTCCTTTATGATGCTTGGGCTGGGATTTCGTGTCGAGGTTGTCGCGAGGCCGGTTGCAAGCTCTGTCCGTTAACTCCGGGGCGAGCGCGTCGGCTGAAGCAGCTGACCTGTCAACAAGGCCTACGACCTGTGAGATCGAACCCTAAACCCTAAACCCTAAACCCTAAACCCTAAACCCTAAACCCTAAACCCTAAACCCTAAACCCTAAACCCTAAACCCTAAACCCTAAACCCTAAACCCTTAGGTGCAGGTGGCAGCGGATGATCTTCGGGGCGAATGTTCCCGAAACGAAATAGGAGTTTCCGAAAAAAGGTACCATATTTTGGGGCCTTTATAATAAGGATCCTATTATTTAGGGTACTATATTAGGGTCCCCTATTTTCGGAAACCCCCAAATAGGTTTAGGGTTTGGGATTTGGGGGTTGAGGACTTTGAAGCCTATGTCGGCTGCGTCCAATGCGACGGTGGATGCCGGAAGGCTACTGAGCCGTCGTGTTCCGAGATTTTGAGTATAGAAGCCTAAGACATCACCAATATTGTTCCTTAGGGCGCCTTACTCTAATCCGACCTTAAAGGAGCCCAAAACCCTACTCTAATTAGGCTTTCAAAGGGCCCAAAACCCTATTTTAAAGTTTTAATTACGAATATTAAGGCCCTGCATTCGGAACGTTGGGTCGTTCATCCCGGCGCGTCATCCCGACGGCAGAAGGTACAGATGCCCGGGCCGAGCGTGGCTGTAGGCTTTAGGGTGTAGGGGTTTAGGGTTTGTGGTGTAGAGCTTAGCTCAAGACCCTATTCTGCTTAGTACAGCCCCTATGTTTGCCTTCACCAAGCCGCGAATACACACCCTTATGATAGATCCAGAGCGAGGCCCCTCGATAGAATGTCTTGATTTTTGACGGCCATGGCCCTAAACTCTGAACACCCTCAACGGTCAATCCCTACTATGTAACCCTATGTACCCTAGACCTTGCAACCCCGTAAGCCGAAAGCCCGAAAAGCTCTACACCCCGTTAAACTACAAAGCCTCTTCCCCTAACCCGACGCCCTCAACTCAACTGTTCTTGGGCGGCCCCCAAAACCCGAACTAGCCTTAGACCCTTTCGACACTAAGCCCTGAACACTCCCACCCCCGAATTTCTAGGTGGCCTGGCAGCGCGTCTTTTTTCCGAAGCGGGCCGCCCCTTCACAGGCGCAGAGCTTTTAGGGTTTCACTGGAGAGGAAATGGCATAGTTTTGATTTTGTGCAGATTATATGAAGATGCTGTATACCATTTCTAGATATTCAGAGCTCTTTTTTTGGCTTGGGTGGGCGTTTGTTTTTTGAATTGTTTTTACACCGGGATTTTGTATGGCTTGTAGGGTTTAAAAGGGTTTAGAGCCGGATTTGCAGGGCTCAAAGCTTCGAGGGCTGTAGTGTCGACGGATTTTCATGGGCTTTAGATTTGAGGGTGTATAGAGCTTATGGGGCTTAGGGCTTTTCGCGCTTATAAGGCTTATAGGACTCGTAAGGCGTATAGGGTTCAGGATCTAGGGCTGGAAGTTCTGTACAGGTAGGGCTATGCGTCACGGTTTAGGGTTTAGGTCTCAGGGTTTTGGTTCAATACACGGCACACTTGGCGAAGTGCGATTTCGGTCATCAGCCGTATTGCCTTACCCCCAAACCCCAAAGCCATGTCCCCAAACCCTAACCCCCAAAATTTGAAAAAGCCTGAACGACCAAACGCTAATCCCTAAACCCCAAACCCTGAAAAGATCTAAACTCCCAAACCCAAAGCCCTAAACCCCAAACCCTAAAAAACCTAAACTACCAAACCCAAAACCCTAAACCCCAAAGAACCCAAAACCCTAAACTCTACACCCTAAACCCTAAACCCTGAACCCTAAACCCTGAAGCCCTAAACCCTAGACCTGAAGCGGTTTGGGATGCTGCTCAGATCTCCTACAGCCAACTCCTGTCGGCTGTCAAGGCGGGGTGGCAAAGGGGGTTTGGGGGTTTTGGGGTTGAGGGTTCTTGAGGGTTTAGGGTTTAGGAGTTTTAGGATTTAGGGTTTAGGGTTTAGGATGTGAGAGGTTTAGGATTTAGGATTAGGGTTTCGGGTTTAGGATTGTAGAGTGTTAGGATTTTAGACATTCGAAGCTTTAGGGATTTATAAAGTTTAGAGTTTAGGGTTTCGGGCTTAGGGCTTGAAAAGGAGGTGGAAGCTTTCTGTTCATAAAGGGTGTTTAACAAGTTTCAGGCTTTGGCATTGAGGGTTTTGAGTGTGTCGGGTTGCAATGGTTTAGGGTTGAGGGTGTGGGTCGTAGCTTTCTGATACACTAAACCCTAACCCAACACCCTAAACCGCAGAGTCATCGACCACAAACCCAAACCCCTAAACATGAACTGAAGGGTCCATGTACCAAACTACTTAGGGTTTACGGTTTAGGGTATACTTTGGTGCGAGAGTACCTATATAGGGGTTACCTGAAGGCCGAAGTATAATAACGGATATGCAATAATTCCCATAGTTTAGGGTCCTTAAGGTAACGCAGGATTTATATCACCAACAGTATGAAACATAGGAATGGAAGCGCAGCAGTTTTCATTTTTCATGTGCCCGCGACATCCTCAAAGGAGGCCGTGTCGGTTCGTTACCCTAAACCCTAAACCCTAAACCCTAAACCCTAAACCCTAAACCCTAAACCCTAAACCCTAAACCCTAAACCCAGTGCAGCACTGCGACCACGACCATGCTGCCTCACGGCATAGGCAAGTTGCTGGGGTGCGGGGGTGGCTGCGGCAACTATCAGTTAGGGTTTAGGGTTTAGGGTTTAGGGTTTAGGGTTTAGGGTTTTTGGCCAGTCTGCCAGATTTCCAATGACCCGCGAAAATATGAGTGGCACCAGACAGACGATGCTGACCCCCGGAACTTGCTTTTTCTATGAGTTTACTTCAACGGTTCAGGATTTAAGATTAGGGTTCTTCTAGCCCCAAATCATCGGAGAAGATCCTGATCAAACTTGTAAAAACTGTGTAGGGTTTAGATTTAGAGCGATTAGGGTTTCGACTTGAGGGGTTCAGGGTCAAAGATGCGATTCGCCGGAGGTGGAGTGGAACGCCCTCCAACCTGCTGCATTGTCTCGCCTGGTCCGCGCTATGCTCTTGGGCGAAATCCACCTTGAAGGACGCCGTTTATTTAGGGTCTAGGGATTACAGGGATTAGGGTTTAGGTTTAGGGTTAAGGGTTTAGGGGGTTTAGGGGGGTTAGCGGGTTTAGGGAGTTTAGGGTGTTTAGGGGGTTTTGGGGGGTTTAGGGTTAAGGGTGTGGTAACGTCATGGGTGGTCGCTGGTGTGTGCACACCCAGGCCGNNGCCGCTCGCACCTGTGCGTAGCAGACAACCCACCTCAAAGTCTTCTAGGCATCCCAGCGGGGGCTGGGGCATCGCCGACGGCGGTCGTTATCTTCAACGGGGCCCAGGCAGAATCTGCATTGGGCTTTCTGTGAGGCTGTGTTGGCGGGTTCTCATGTGGGCTTTCTGTAAGGCTGTCCAGGCGGGTGCCGGGCTTGCTGTGAGGCGGTGCTGGCGGGCATTGTGAGAGGCACGCAGCAATCCATGCGGGCTTAGCACTGCATGCAGGCTTTCTGTGAGTCTGTCCCTTTCTCAATTGGGCTTTCTGTGAGGCTGTCAAACCCTTGTCCTTTTCCAAGTCGTGAAGGGCTGGGCATTAGCCAGCCGTAAACCCTAAACCTCTAAACCTCTAAACCCTAAACCCTAAACCCTAAGCCCTAAACCCCTAAACATTAAGCCTTGAACAAACCGAAGACCCTAAAACCCTAAGCCCCCAAAGTCCAAGTCTCGCAGGACTGCATGCGATTTTCGACCTGAGCCAGGATGGTCTCGTCTCGGTCCAGGCCAGGCCCCATGGGATTTTGACCTGGGTTATCGGGGCTTAGGGGTGTAGGGGTGTAGGGGTTTTAGGGTTTTTAGGGGTTTTGGTTTAGGGGTTATCGGGCTTAGTGGTTTAGGGTTTTTTGGGGTTTAGGGGTTGAGGATTTTAGGGTTTAAGGGTTTCGGGTTTAGGGCTTTTGGTTCGAGGGTTCAGGCGTTTAGGGTTCAGGGGTTTATAGTTTAGGGGTTGATCTGCGATATGGGGCTTACAGGTGGGTTGGTGTTCTTGGTTCTTGGGGTTTACTTTGGGGCCTTCGGGTGGGGTGGTTGGCCTTCAGGGTGCTTGAGTTTCAAAGCTTGGGGTTCTGTTGTTTCAGGTTTGAGAGTTTCGGGCTCAGGGTTCTTGGGGCGCGGGGTTCGGCCGTAAACCGAAAACAGTAAAACCCTAAAACCCTAAACCCTAAACCCTAAACCCGAAAGGATCTAAGCTTTATACGTCCTAGCCCCAGAACTCCTCAAACCCCGACCCTCCAGGCCTCTAAATCCCAAGCCCTGACCTTTTAAATCCTGCACCCTAACAACGGGTCCCTTAACCCCAAGCTCTAAGCCCTCAGCCCTAAATCCTAATACCCTTCAGCCCTGAACCCTAAGTCCTGCTACCCTTGAGCCCTAAACCCTAAATCCAAAGCCCGTGTTTCACCAAGCTCTGCAAGCTTCAGGAGCTGCAGCAAGCTTTGAAGTTGCTGCTGCCCCGGCTATCCGAAGACCAGGTCTGCGAAACGGCGTTTTGAGGGTTTAGGGGTTAGGGCGTTTAGGGTTCAGGGTTTAGGGTTTAGGGTTTAGGGTTTAGGGTTTAGGGTTTAGGGTTTAGGGTTTAGGGTTTTGGGCTGTGGGTTTTGGGTTTAGGGTTTTTTTAGCTCCGGGTTTCGAGTGTAGGGTTTAGGGCTTAGGGTTTGGGATATCGTGTTTAGGGTCGAGGATATAGGGTTTATGGCAGTTTATGGGATAGGTTTCACAATCAGGTTTTGTGTAATCAACATGACACATGGTGTTTTTTGCGCATATGCTGTTGTGTGTTATTATGTGAGTACTATGGAGGTCTGGCGCGAATACTTGGTCTTTCGGTTCCCTTAAAGGGTTGCTATGGGGGTTTCGGGCCGAGGGTCAGGGTGCCTCTTAAAGGGTTGCGATGAGGGTTCTGCTGGCTCCTATAAGGGAGCCCTTTAAGGAACCCTGACCCTTATACATATAGTAACTAACTACCTTTTGAATCCCTTGGGTGGTTTAGGGCTGAGGCTGAGGCAGAAGTACTGAAGGATCTTTTGGGTTCAGAGTTCAGGGTTTAGGGTTTAGGATTCAGGATTCAGGATTCAGGGTTTAGGGTTCAGGGTTTAGGGTTTAGGGTTCAGGGTTCAGGGGTTAGGGTTCAGGGTTTAGGGTTTAGGGTTGTATAGAGGTTCGGTGATTATAGCCTTGCCGGTTGCTTTGCAGTACAGTTTACTCAAACCGACGCCTCTCCAGTAGTGCATATAGGGTTTAGGGTTTAGGGTTTTCTCCAAAAGCTACAAACCCTTGTAACAAGAGCACCCTGGATCAAGATGGCAGGCTTATCTGCGAGCCAACAGATACCCGCAATGATTTTCCCGTCAGGTGTCAGGAGCGTTATTTCCGAACATCCAGGAGTCAAAGATTCGCCTTCAGGATATAAGACTTCACCGACGAGGAACTCGAATTTGGTGTCAGTGTCTGATTTAAGACCATGGCATTGAGATGAAATGAAATACTGACAGTAGGGCTTTTCGGTGTGACAGCGTGGAAGTCTGGACTATTCGGAGCCATGTCTCACCTCATCGCCTCCTCTTTCGTCGGTTCGTGGGCAAGGCCTGTGCACATCCCTGTCGAGGACCTGCGGAGGGTTTCGAGTCTGGGGTATAGGGTTGGGGCTATATTTTTATCCATTGTTCGGTTTCGTCTAACAACTACCACAACTGGAAACAATGCGATGTGGACCTCTGAGTAGTTGGCAAAACTCTTCCCGGGCCCCGTATTTTCAGTATACTATAAGAAAAGAGCCAAACCCTATTCTAATTGTTCAGGCCCCATATATATATATATACACACACACATTTGTTTGATAGTCATATCAGAGTCATATCTATATATATATATATATGTATACGTACAAGTGTATATAAATAAATATATATATATATATACACAGCATATAATTAATTAATTAATTAATTAATTAATTAATGAATGAATTAATTAGTTAATTGATTAATTAATTAATTAATTAATTAATTCATTAATAAAAAAATATATATATATATATATTCCCCGTTTCAGTGGGGGGGATATTGGGGATCCAGAGAGGGTGCGTTTGCAACTAGGGCTGTCGGCATCTTACTCCAGATCGGTGTTGTTCTGCAGCCATGTTTTCATGATACGCTCTAGGGTTTAGGGTTTAGCGTTTTGGGAGACGTCAATGTCGCCGTTCACTTGCCTCAACAATTGCAACAGAAGGGTTCTCGACTTCGTTCGGGGAGGTTGGTAATACTTTGCAAGGTCCGCAGATGGTGGTATAGCAGCACCAAGCTCACTGAACCCGAAATCCTAAACCGCCTAAGCCCTTAAGCCCTAAACCCTAAACCCTAAAGCCCTAAAACCCTAAACCCTAAAGCCCTAAAACCCTAAAGCCCTAAACCGAAACCCTCAGCCCAAGACCTGCATCCCCTCAAGCCGACCCTGTCTTGTGCGGCTTCAGAAAATGAGGGGCCGGAAGGCAGAACCCTAACTCATCACATGGGACCCTGAGTGCCGCCCCCTGATCTCCTGAAGCTGATGGGTTTAGGGTTTAGGGTTTAGGGTTTAGGGTTGAGGGTTTAGGGTTTAGGATTTAGGGCTTAGGGTTGGTTTAGGGTTTAGGGTTTAGGTTTAGGGTTTCAAGACTATGGGAACCCTGATAGAGACACGGGCTTCGCGTGCTTTTTGGGCTCAGTAAGGACTTGAGTGGCTTGGGATTGGGGTTGTTAGTGTTTAGAGCTTAAGGAGTTTAGGCTTTGCGGCTTAGGCCCTAAACCCAAACCCCGACCCGAAACCCGCGAAGGAGAATTTCGACAAGCTGCTCGAGAAGCTATATGCCAGCCATGTGGCCGAGGTCCAAGACCTACGCCACCAGATGGACCGTTGCAGGGTGTAGGGTTGATGGTTCAGCATTTGGGGTGTTTTGGGTTTTTGGGTTCGTGGGAGGGTTGAGGGTATAGGGTTGTAATATAGGGGTGTAAATAATTACCTATACTATTTTGGGGGTTCCTGACTATATTATAAAGGGCCCCAAAACCCTGTTCGATTAAGGCCCCTACATTAGTGCGTTTTGGGTTACATGGGTTCTCGATTATCGGGTTCGAACCATGAGCTTGGGTAGCCAAGCAGGAATTACTACGTTGGAGAGACCCCTTAAATGGGGACCCTTCGAAAACGGACCTTATTGAGAGGGTCTATATCCCCAAGGGTCCCCCTAATCCTGACGCCCACATTAGGCTTCAAGAGCAGTCAATCTCCTGATAACTCGTACAATTCTGGAAGCCCTCAGTTCAACGCCCGCTCTTCTTTTTGATTGGGCGATTTTTTCGTAATGAAGACCCGACTGAAATGCTTAACCCTAAACCCCTAACCGCCCAACCCAACCTAAACCCTAAACCGAAACCCTAAACCCTAAACCCTAAAGCCTAAACCCTAAACCCTAGACCAGGATCCCCCCCCAGAAAGCAAAATAATAACCCTAGCCTAGCTCAAGGTGGGCATTTTGTGATTTGTCTCTTCT